>QKMV01002691.1:0-12776 GCA_003287335.1 Lednia tumana
ACCTACACCATGTACCTACACCATGTACCTACACCATGTACCTACACCATGTACCTACACCATGTACCTACACCATGACCCTACACCATGTACCTACACCATGTACCTACACCATGTACCTACACCATGTACCTACACCATGTACTTATATAAACCTACATATAAAACTTCTGTGTCATACTTGGAATCACCTCATAGGTGCTTCGTTATTTTATAGCCCACGATCGTGCAAAGCAACTAAAAAAGGTTATTCATTATTGATAGCACATTTGGACGTTGAATGGACGTTGTAAAATGTAAGCCCTAGTCGAAGGATCAGTAGAGGGTACAGTAGAAAAAATTAGGAGGCATCCTACTGTCATGATATGTCGGACCCAGTAGAAACAGTAGAATCTGGTGACGTCAGTAGGAAAATATGGGGATATCTGTAGGATTCCTACTGATACCAGTAGGTTATTTTAGTAAGTTTTATCAGGATATTTTATTTGTACTGTTCTCAGTGCAGACTTTACTACATAAATAAGTATAAGCCTAGTGGTAACATTAGACCGTCTACTGATATCGGTAGGATTTCTAACGACATCAGTAGAAATTCTACTGATCCTTCGACTGGGGAAGTGTCCACATGTCAATTATTTCTTGGAAGGCACCGCCAACGTCTGAAAAGGCCAAATACAGTTTTGGTGAAACGCAATTTACCTACATCGTCCCTTAAACCAATTATTGCATTATATTATTATCTATTAGTTCATTTCCCAAGCGGCAAGACAATCCCTGACACCAATCACTTACCTTGTTGCAAAAACAGTATAATTAATTTCGTTACGTTTTTGCCAGTTTTGCCTTTGCAAAACAGTGGGGGTTTTAGCACTTAGTTTGATTTGTATCAATGATTATAGAACGATATCTGTAATTGACGCTTTGATGAAAACGCCTGCACAATGGTATCGTTCTATTGGAGCGGGATCAATTGAAACGGAGTAAATTGCAAAGCTTAATTAGGGCGGGTTGATTACTTTCGATCGCGGATCACACAGACATGATGTACGAGTACTCGATACAGACGGAATAATATTTCACCGGATAAACATTCGATCAACCCTTGATGAGGTTTGCACTTGCTGCAGACGTACTAGACGAGAGTGAATCATTTTCAACGCTTGGAGAATCTAGGTTTGGGGTTTTTAGTAAGATGGACATTATGGCATTGCATCGGCCAAACTAGTTCACATTGTTACACTGGAATTTTGAAGACTTTCAGAGCCGTTGGATAATGAAATTTGCTTCTTTGTTAACTTTCGTGGAAAAACTTGTCAGTAATTACGTTCTTAAAACTCATGTCTTCTGCCTAATCTCAGCACTAGTTTTCAAAAAACTGTTAGTAAATGGGTTTAACTGCCGAGAACTTTTAACAAAACAAACTACCAACTGAACTGAATAAGCTTTCAGTTCAGTTAGCGAAACGTTGGCAGTTTCTTCGTTAGAAGTTCTCAGCAGTTTAACCTATTTACAAACAGTTTTACCTCAAAGAAGCAAATATCGTAGTTAACAAAAGTTAACAGGGTAAAAAATGAGAAGCAAGTAATTTTTCAGACATGCATAGCGGCTGTACAGTTGAAATTAAATCAACGCTCTAAATCGAGAAATTGTAGATGATAGAATGAACTAGAGATCCTACTCTGTAACAATTTCCGTTGGGCTGTAGGTAAGATTTAACAGGGTGACACTGGCAACCATAAGTTATACAGTACGACCCCTGAGGGGATGATAGTATAAAAAAATCCCGTAGATATCGCTCGTTTTCTTTTCACAGCCCATTGAAATGAATAGGCAGTTATAGAGAAAAGGAGTGAAAGCTACGACAAATATTTGCCCCGGTCTCATTAAAGCCCTGTTTGTAGCTTTGCCCCTACTGGCTGTGACTAGATGGATGCTACAGGCCACGGAAATTCAAAAACTTAAAAAACGTCTTTAATGAGACCGACGTTTTTTTTACGAAAACTTCCTCGCTTACTCTCCTAGTCTATACTTGAACGGGTTAGCCGCTTTCGCTCTGGAAAATTAACTTTTCCTCATTTTTAACCCTTGGCGATCGTTTGAATCCTCAGGTAAAAACTCAATTAAAAATTAGTGTCTTTTAATTACTACAGCTAAACCGCAAGTAGCAGCGTCATCAAATTTACATGAGCTCCCGTAGAATTTTACCAGCTACAGAAAAAGTTTGCGCTATTATTTTCAAATCATTACTCAAGGGCTAGTAATCGAGAATAAAAATATTAAATCACAAGAATTTATGCCTACAACTAATCAAATAGCGAATGAATAAAAGTAGAGACTTGATCCAAAAACCAGGAAATTCTACACGAGTTTCTATTTATATTTCACGAAGCCGGTACACTACTTTCAAACTAGTTTTTAAATATCGTACCTTGTACCAGCCGTACTCTGGTTGTGGATACAGTCCAGTTGTCAATGTGCTGCTTTAATAAATTAGCCCATGACAGTTAGTTCTATTTTTTTTTATGTTTTGGCTTTAAAGTCTTGGTTTAGCCTTTTTGGTACCTTCACATGGTTAGTGAAGTTTTGCCAAAATTTATAAAGGATGAGATGACGACTGAGATTATAATGTTCCGGCTTCTCATCCATAAATTGAGTCTAACAGTGGTCATTGTTTGTCTTCTAGGTCGGGGACTTGGATGATGACTGGTAATGGAGTCATGCACAACGGTACAACAATCATTGATGATTATGGCCAGAACCTCGATCGATTGCAGGTGAGTACCCAGCTAGGTTACATTCATTGCCACCTTCATAATCACCTGTCATTTGCAACATCAAGTGTCGTGCCGGTAATGCAGGGGGGACAAAAGGGTTTATTTAAACGCTTGCAGTTTCAATCCTCAATTTATTAGCATTTTAATGAGGCCATTTTTTGGCTGGACTATAAAAGAAACGTGCAGAGTGGATTATGATTTATGGTATTCAAATGATAACTCCTTCTACAAGGTGAATTTGAAATTTCAACTGAATTCTACATTTTTCATGTTAGCCTAGATACCTACCTATAGATTTTTGGTGTAGGTAAAATGGAACTAATTAGTAATCAATTTGAAGGTAAAATAAAAGATTGGGGATAGGTAGTCATAGAAGAGATGTTTAGTAATTTTAATAAACTTTAGCTTTAGGTACCTCATTGCGCAAAAACGTTTCGACAAGCTAAACTATAATAATCAATCAACAACGTACACTTTATCCAAGGAAGCACTTAAGTACAATTAATTCCATCGCAGGTGGGAGACCGCGTGGGTGTGATGCGGAAAGAAAGCGGGACGGTCCACTTCTTCGTGAATGGCATCGATCAGGGTGCAGCCGCTACTGACGTCCCCGAACGAGTGTATGGGGTCATTGACCTGTACGGGCAAGCGGCCAAGGCCACCATCTTGGACACACTCGACTGCTACAGCCCAGACACCGTCAACTCCAGTCTTTCAAACACGATACTTTACAGGTGAGAATAATACGGGATTCTGGGTGTCCCCGTTGACATCACGATATGGGTCTTGCCAGGCTAAAATGTGTTTTTCGTTTGTAGTTACTGGTTTTCAATAGAGTTTCGCAGGCAAATGGTGGATCATTATCCAATGCATTTAGGAGTATCGAGAGTAGGAATGTAATACAAAATCATCTAAGGTGACCATGTCCTTTTCAAAGTGCAAGAAATAAAAAAAGTAGTCGGTAAAAATAACGAGGTGAAGAGCCCGAATGGACGTAAGCTTGGCCTGCTTAAAGTCATCATTGTGCAGGAAATATTGAATCCCGGCTAGTTTACAAGTTCTTAAAACTTAGCCATATTTTTGTAGGCTGTATGATATGAGTAAAAGTTATGTGAGACTGAGCCCCTTTTGTGTGAATTGTCAAAATATAACCGAGTGGTTCCGTACATAATCCAAAGAAAACTCTGAATCAAAATTCAAGAGTCCAAGTAGCTTCACAAGCAAAACACAATTAAATCTATGTTTCCAATTTCCAGTGACCTAAGATTCCACCATGTGCACGGGAAGAACGCCCGCATCTCTAACTACGGATTGACTGCCTCTCGTCCTCGCGCGTTCGGGGAGTTCAACGACGCAATCGTCATCTCGAGCCGGGCGCTGCGGGAAGGAGAGATGTTCGAGTTCACCATTGAGAAGATGGTGAGCTTCTGGAGTCCTTTCAGCTCGATACTATATCAATATTTACGTCAGGAAATTTATTTGTACACAACACAGCCCTATTATACATAAGACCGTCAAACATCCGTAATGTTTTCTCCTCTAGGTATCTGGGAGAGAAATCAGATATTTTCTAGTTTATTAGATTCTAAAGTCTATCCCACAGTATTTCAACAGTGGTTATGAGCTTGACCAGCACTCAATTAAAATTTTTAAACATATAAATGGTCAAAATATAGGTACGTACCTACCTGGTTGTACACAATGTGATAAAATAAAATTCTTAGTCACTCGTGATTGTGTAGTCATTCACATAATACATCCGGTCTTCAAGATATGAATAAGAAAGCCTGAGGCTAGGATGGAAAACTTATGAGTGACAAATGAGATTTAAATAGGCCAGGCACCTTGTAGTTTATTATGTTAGTGCACTGTAACTGAACTGAACTGGCCACAATTCAGCCACAATATACTTATAGATATGTTTTGATTAAGCTGATGTATTACAAATCACAATGTTTTATTTCATTTTCTACAGGTGGACCGATGGTCGGGATCTATTGAGGCTGGGGTCACCGCAATACGGCCCGAAGATTTGGACTTCCCAGGTAGATCATCACACATTCACATTTACCTGCGCATGAAGCGTCTGCTATCCCTGCGCTCCTGGACCCTTTCCCAAGATTTTAACCTCGATCCCGACTCAGGTATCCAACGCCCTTTGTAGTCCTTTCAGAGGTAGTATATGTGTTCACTTCATCTGGATTTCGAGCTGGCATATTGCGCCATTGCCCATGAGATACTTGAATTTAAATTCACAACATCTAATCCGTAGTAGAAATGGAAAACTGTTGTAAAAATGAACTGCAATTCTACAATTTTAGAAAAAACTGAGAAAACATATACCTACCGGCTGTTCATTATATTATTATGTTTATGCTTCCTTTTTTTCAAAAACAACCAGTTGTCATCTAAATCTTGACTAAGAATTCAAATTCTAAAGCATTCTGCTTTAATGCTGAGCTCTAATCATGCTTGAAAGTTTGCGTGGCAGCTTTAATTCAAACGCAGTGCGCATTCGCTATGCAGTGTGTCGTTAAACAACACGTAATCAATGTGTTTGTTTCAGGAACAATGACTGACATTACTCACGACACTTGGATGCTGTCTGGTTCTACCGTCATGCAGGACGGACAGACTCTTCGGAACGGATACAATTGTGACCTTGATCTTCTCACTTCTGGGACCAAAATTGGTGGGTAGAGACAAACTATTTTCTTTGTCTGAGGTCTGATCCTAGTTAGATCTGATAGGAGACAGAAGCAAATGGTAACCAAATGGTTAGCACGTCTGTCTTGTAATCGGGAGATCCCAATATCGATCCTGGTGACTGGCTATCCTGGCCACGGTTCTCCCACAAACATTCCAGCCAATTTCGGAAATAATTTCACCATCACAAAGCTACAAAAGCATGATTTGTAACGAAAAGCATCGCTAAAGAAAACTATACCAATATTGGTTGTACTCTGACTATGACAGAGGGCTTTGAGTGTAACTCCTCTTTTCTTGATAAATCAGGTCCATAATCTTACCCATTCACCAGCAATCTAAGGGCCAAATATATAGAGTTGATACTAAGTGTGAGTCATTGCTTAGTTTCTTCACAAGGAAGCTGATTGCCAAGAAACTTAAAGAGCACTCACACATAGTATCAACTGTGCATTTTGTATTTTAGGGGCATCAGTAAAACTTCTATAATAAAACATAACTGTTTGTGCTGTGACCAGGGATGATGCGGCACGCAGCTGACTCGACGCTACACTTTTACGTGGATGGCGTTGACCAGGGCGCCGCTTGCTCTGGCGTCCCGTCGCACGTGTACGCCGTCATCGACCTGTACGGCCAGTGCGCGCAGGTTGCTCTGGTGCAGCCGGCACAGGCGCTGCCCATGGCCGCGTCTGAAGCCAGCGCGATGCACTCGTTGCCGCATGCGGTCACGCACAGCCAGCCCGCCACCGAGTCCATACACAGGTCAGTTACATGTGAATACAACGGAGAATCGGTAGGGACGGGGTGCGGAAAATGTGCGGCTAAAAGTTCTTGAAGGGGCAGTAACCTGCTCAATGAGCGTGTTTAAATAAAGTTAAATAAAACATTAGAGTCAAAACTGTAAGGGTGGGCAAACCGGTTGGAATTCTGAACCGAACCGGCTAAGATGTTTGCCAACCAAACCTGTAGGTTTGATTTTGGAGGTTAAAAAAAGTAAAAGAAAGGAAATTTTGTAGCAGCTCATTTCAATTCTTTCGATTAATTATTTCATGATTTTAATATTCCTAAAATTATTACTAGCCGTGTAATTGGCTTTAAAAGTTTATTCCTCGTCAATTATTTCATGAATTTTTTTAAATAATTTTTCTCAGCTACTGATTTTCCAGAGAAAACACGCTATATTTTTTGAAATATTTCATAGTTACAATGAGTAAACTGACCGTCATAAATATGAAATGTTTGCATGGCCATTTGTACCCCTTAGTTGCAATTTCCAATTAATAGCTACAAGTCTGTCGTCCAGTAAGCATTCAGGAAGAAGGTACAGCATTTTCAGCACAATGCATCAATGGGTGTGTTGCAGTGAAAGGGCTGGAAATAAATAAAACAAAAAAGAGCTAGGAATGCAGATAGTTAACCTTTATTAAATAGCTGGGATAATTAATCTTATTTTTTGGCATTTTTACCTCGATGAGAAAAATTCACTACACACATTTAAATGGCTCCCACAACTGGTAAGTTAGCCTCTAACTGAGATGCTCTACAGGTTCAATGCATGCTGCGGGAAGAATGTGGTGCTATCGTGTGGCAACACATCTGCCAGCCGAGTGCGAAACTACAGCCATGCGCTGGCGTTCAGCAGCGCGCCTCTGGAGCCAGACGAGGTGTTTGAAGTCGTTATCCAGGCAAGTGGGCCAAGCCGCCAAGACGAAAGTCATTTTCAAATTCATCTAGAAGCAAAACAAATACTCAGTGTGAAAATTTTACCATTTTCTTGTATCAGACAAAGAATCATTTGTCTTATTGGTTCGTAGCGCTCTTTGGTTGTGCTCTGTTGATAAGATGTTTCTTCATTTCGACCAAGCTCGCTTCGCCATCTCCAGGAGTGAAGTGCACTTTGAATGACTGCACTTCACTTTACTTCACTCCTGAAGATGGCGAAGCGAGCTTTGATGAAATGCTGAGAAGAAACATCTTATCATCAGAGCACATCCGAAGCAACCGGGCAGCAATAGAATCATAGCTTATGCAGCAATTAGACACATTCATCGCATAGGCTGACTTGCTGCTGGATGTGTAACAGTCTTTTGCTCTAGTGCGCTGGTGGTAGTTGTGGTTGTGGTTGTAGTCGGGGACAATGGCTTGTCCTGGAGTGCTTATACCATCAAGTTGGGGAAAGTGAGCCAATGGGCGACGGAGGGAAGACTTGAACACCTGCGTGGATGCTGGCTGATCGGGATAGGGAGCAGCTGCACACCTCACTGCCGCGAGGAAAGCCAGGTGCCCTAACTAGGCTGTGTGCTGGTCAGATGTCAGGAGCCCAAACACCTGCCACGCTGCCGTCAGCGCCGAGGTTGGGCCTGCCAGGCTGTCTTGCGGTGGCAACGCACGAAAGTACGCCGCGATGTAGTACTCGCAGGGGGCAAGTTGGAGTGTCCTCGACGGATGGTTGGAGGGGACTGATTGTCAGGTGCGTTGCTTGAACATCTGGTGTGATCAGCTGGCTGCACCAAAATCTTGTTGGTGACCGGCTTCCACGCGTTCGGCAAGCAAAGCTAGTTGTCGCGTTGGTTCATGTTGAACGGGCGACGCCCGATCGCGACAATGGCCTCGTGGATGGTGCGAGTCGACTGCGGCGAGGGACTTCATACCGTCAAAACCGATCAAGTTGCGCGTCTCATCGACGTGGTGGAAGAGTGATGACGTGCTCTGCTGTTTGGCGACTGCTCGTCGATGTTTGCAGAGACTCGTGGACATGTGATGGCCAGTCTATCTTGCGTCACGTCTTCTCACAGTTATCACATGGCACCTCGTAGACGTCCTGTTCATCCAGGGCGATGGTGTCTTTGCTGCTGCGAAGCAGTTTGCCGATCTTGGGGTCCGCAGCGAAGATGATTTTCACGTTGGCGTCGGCAAGAAGTTTGCAGACACGATCCGTGGTGCCGCGGACATACGGTAGGAAGGTGATAGCGCTGCGGTCTTCTCGCGTGACTTCCTTCGCCGACCTGAGATGCCAAGCATGCAGAAAGTCCTTCGTCAAGTAGCCTTTTTTCCTCAGGGGTACCCATAGAGTACCGAGGGCAAAAGGCTACTTGACGAAGGACTTTCTGCATGCTTGGCATCTCAGGTCGGCGAAGGAAGTCACACGAGAAGACCGCAGCGCTATCGCCTTCCTACCGTATGTCCGCGGCACCACGAATCGTATCGGCAAACTTCTTGCCGACGCCAATGTGAAAATCATCTTCGTCGCGGACACCAAGATCGGCAAACTGCTTCGCAGCAGCAAAGACACCATCGCCCTGGATGAACAGGATGTCTACGAGGTGCCATGTGATAACTGTGAGAAGACGTGACACAAGACAGCCTGGCCACCACATGTCCACAAGTCTCTGCAAACATCCACGAGCAGTCGGCAAACAGCAGAGCACATCATCACTCTTCCACCACGTCGATGAGACGGGCAACTCGATCAGCTTTGACGGTATGAAGTCCCTCGCCACAGTCAACTTCTACACGACTCGCACGATCCGCGAGGCCGTCGTCGAGATCGAGCGTCGTCTGTTCAGCATAAACCAACGCGACGACTCACTTGACCTGCCAAACGCGTGGAAGCTGGTCACCAACAAGATTGTGGTGCAGCGAGCTGATCACACCAGAAGATGTCCAAGCAACCCGCCTGACAATCAGTCACCTCCAACCAGCCATCGAGAACACCCCAACTCGCCGCCTGCGAGTACTACATCGCGGCGTGCTTTCGTGCGTTGCCACCGCAAGATGGCCTGGCAGGCCCAACCTTGGCGCCGATGGCAGCGTGGCAGGTGTTCGGGCTCCCGACAACAAACCAGCTCACAGTCTGTTTAATGAACCCGAGTTTCCCCGGGCCGGAGTGGGGTGCACATGCTAGCCATCCCGACCAGGCAGCACTGACGCAGGTGTTAAGGTCTTCCATCCCTTCATCTCAGCTTCGCTGACTCGAAAGTAGAAGAGGCAGGAGAAGACCAGGCATTCCCAACTACCACCAGTGCACCGGTGGGTCAACGCTGTGCCACATGTCCAGTCAACTGTCAATGATATACCATGTGATTGCACCACCCAGCCTACAATACAAGGGACCGCCCACTCCAATGGGACCAACATTTCCCCACGGGATCGTGGCATTCCCTTAAACATGACAGCCTCATCGCCGGCGAAACATCAAGCTGGGCCAACAATTATCTACCTAGCACTGGCGTGAAATTTTCCAATATAACCATCAACTTTGAAGAATTAAGCTCAATCATTTTGAAAACTGATCTGTTCTTGTAATTAAATGAAGAAATTAATAAAGTTTAAAAAAGGAATCAACTTTAAAGCAGTCAAATTAACATCTGCATTAAACAGAGTTTTGTTGGTGTTGTGACAGGAGAAGCATACGCAGTGGGCGGGCACACTTCGCATGGGAGTCACCACGCTCGCGCTCAATGAGCATTATCCAGCTGGAAATCTGCCTCCTGTCATCAGCAGTCTAGCCCCGGACACCTGGTTCATTTCCGGTACGTGCATGCAACCAAGCAGTGTGCACTTGTTACCAGCAGGCCCTGGGTATCATCATTTTCTTCTTTGTATTTCTTTATAATTCTCCCACAGAGGTTTATTGAAGAGATAATGAAGAAAAATTTGATTTCTTTTGTCAGCTTGGGAAAAGGCACTTTACATAGTGAATCCATCGTAAGCAACCTTAACCTTTAGCTTAGTCTTGCCAACTAGCCGGTAAGCGCCTGGCTTTTAACCTCATTGCAGCTAATTTACGCAACAGATTGCCCACGTCTGCTTTTGATCTGTCAATATTGCAATTTGTCGTGTATCGGTAGCCTGTATGTTGACAGCTTCATAAATCACAACACATTGCCTGTATGATGGTTCACGGGCGTGACATTCCATGGTTGTCAATACACAGATGCATAGCAATGCTTGGTGATTGCTGTGGTTGTCAATATACACATTGGCGGCAATTTCCGTAGCAAATGCGTACATAGTTAAATGTCAGAAGGTATTTCCAATCCCTGTATTGACAACCACAGCAACCACAACGTATTGCAAATAATAAGTGTCTTGATATATTATATACGCTGTCCGTGAAAAAATTATATAGAAACCATGGAATGGAATAAAAATTCCCTTTTGAACATTCTATGCATTTTTCTGCCCTGGAGAAATGAATGAGTGGTAATTTTGTTTGCTCACATTGTCATTTGCTCGGTTCGTGGGTCCAGGCAACGAGGTGCGAAAGAACGGGTCGACTCTGAAGGTCAACTACTGCCATTCTCTTGACTGGCTGGTGGTTGGCAGCCGGGTCGGGGTCAAGCGCAGTGCGGACGGGGCGCTCTCCTTCCTCCTCAACGGCGAAGACATGGGCGTGGCCGTTGCAAACGTGCCCAAGGTGAGAATCCATCAACCTGCCACAAATTACATTTTATGAGACAGCAGCCTTTGATGGATGCAAAAGCCAGTCCCCCGGCAGATCTCCAAATTGATACCTAGATTGAAATAAAACGTGATTTTGAAGGCTGTTCTGTTTTCTCTTTAGTCAGTGATAAGAAAATGGCTTGCAATTTTGCTTGACTGATTGCTTTTTTATCTTCTATTCATAACGAGTGCTAGGGGGTGTTATGGGGGGCACCCTAAATTGGGTCAAAACAGTTTACCTCTCTTGCCTTGTACAGTGAGGAAGTCTCATATGATAATTTAATTTCTTAAGTGTGTCCAGCTTAAAATAAAATGGTATCTTATTTTCCCTTCCTTCCCAAGATGTCTCTACCATGATCTATGCTGGTTTTAAAATCAGTAACCATGTGGTTGCTCAAAAAGGCTTTGCATTAGATATAAGATACAAGATATAAGATACAAGATATTGATAGAAGTGTAGGAATATGTAATATCAAGATACGCTTTGTGGCGGGATGAACCATCAAGTAGGCACCAACAAGACATCTGGGGCCCTATTCTCGAGTATTTGGCCAAATTTAGACATGGGCCAAAGTGGGCACGTTACGTTTTAAACGCACAATGCTCAACGTTCGTATCCTCGAATCCTTAGCCGCGTCTAAATCAGTTGGCCCATGGGCCAACCTAAGGACGGGCCAAATCGAGGGTGTTAACGTCGGCCCGTGTAGCTTTTATAATTAAAAAATGTTTACAAGTAAAGTTTACATTGAAAAATTCAAGTATAACTCAAGACAACATGTTTTAATACTGGCAATCACCGAAATATGTACGGATAATCCCGCAAAGAGCGGTTGTAATCGACATATTTTGAAGGTTATGTTGACTGTTGTTGTTTTTAAACTCTGTTAAAACTGATGACAGCCACAGCCAGTCATGCTCATTGCTCGGAAGGCGGCGGTGCCGAGCGGGAATTGAGTTGACTTTGAATTTGACTCTTGTGATTGGTCGGGACTGCCAACGACGAAGCAACTTTGTGGGGGAAGGCTTGGCCCGCGTCTAAATTGAGGGATAGTGATGTTCGCTTGGTTGGCCCGGCCGGGCAACGGCTGTAAGATTCAAGAATTGCATTTTTAGAGAGCATGGGCCAACTCCGGCTAAATCAACACGGGCCAAGTAAGCCCACTATTCGAGAATAGGGCCCCTGACTTCATTGTGCGTTTTCAGCATCAGTGTAACCATTTGCAGAATCCTGATAATTTAAATGTACATAACTATGCCAAAAAAGTACACTCAAGAAAGGAAAGAGTACACTGATGATCCAAAAACAATTCCCTACCTGTAAAAAGTATTTTTAGCAGACTTTCTGATTTCCTATCTCAAGACCTTCCCCATGCTAAAACTTTTATCATTGCAGTAAAATCATTTACCGTTGGACATCTGTAACGTAACTGCCGACGTTTGCCTTGCAGCGGGTTTACGCCGTAGTGGAGTTGTACGGCAGTACAGTGACGGTGTCGGTGACTTCCTCTCGGTCCGGGGTGACTCCCTCGGCGAGCGAAGGACATCTGATGGCAGCCATGGAGTCGTCCCTGCGTTCTAGCAGGCTGCACGACTCGCTCGAGATGCTGCTCGACACAACACCTACTCAGCCCAACAAGTCGCTGTGAGTGCTCATTTCATCCTTCATTTTCAACTTTCCAATATCTGTGCCTACCGCTTATTTTATTCAGCACTTATAGAGCTCCAAGTGTTGAAAGTTTCAAACTGAAAGTTTTAAATTGAAACTTTCAAGGGAACCTTTGAAACTTTCAACAAAACGTGAAAGATTGGTATTTTGTGGCTTCCAGCCTTCCTAGTAAGTTTGGGGTCATG
>QKMV01002692.1:0-12775 GCA_003287335.1 Lednia tumana
ACCAGGTAAACCCAGAATTGGCAGAAAGTATTTCAGTGTTTCAGTTAAAGAGTTGAGGGGTCTAATGCCATTCTGAGGAAGGTTTTGTGGGTATACATGAACTCTTTCCATGAATGTCGCAATCAAGGCTTCCAATGATTCAACGGATCTCAGCAACAAGTCACAGACAATAGGTCCAATAGACGTCTAGGTATAGATTGATATTTATCAGTACCACCATGCACCACTAGAAACAAAGTATGTGCAGTTTTCTTCATGGAAAATTACATAATTTATATTTTATTGAATCCGGGACTTTTTACATGCTAATACACCGGAGCCACGCGGGCCGGATAAAATGGGCCGGGGGTTGCCCATGCCTGCTCTAGGGTCTAGGCTACTCAATAATGCTAATTTTTAACTTACGTTCATTCAGCAGAAAACTTGTATGTCTGAAAATGAAAATGCTTTGAATCGAAACAGCAAGCACTTCTACAGTGGGTTCGGGCTTGAAAGTGCAGCAGCAAATGTGTACGTCAAAGGAGGCCCCCGTGTGGGCTTTTTGAATAGGCTGTCAATCACTAGAGGGTATGTGGTGTGAGAGAGTTTTGGGTCTAATGGCTCGTGTAAGGGTTGACACTTGTCATATATGTTGAAAGGCTTAGAGAATGTAACTGGTAAGTAAACGTTGCAACTAATGAGGGATTGGATGGTATTGTATGCTCTATTTGACAAAATTAAGAATTTTTTAAAATTCATCTTGAAGGTTAACAACGGAGGAGGGCAGGTATACGGTTCTTTACGCCATTTTGCAAGTCAGTCGAGCTGGGCGCCTCTGTAAACGTTGTGTACTTCTTAGCTCGAGCTATCTACAAATAGATTCCGTACTAGAAAAGAGTACCGCTCACTGAGGAAGCGTAAAAAGTATGAATGAATGAAACCCCTACCTTTTAATTATAAGTCACGACCTGTCCTGACCATTAGCTTGCTACAAAGTCCATGAATGGGGAAGTGTAGAGATTATAAACAAAAGATAAAAGGTACAGAGATCCTGGTGAAGCGCGAGCAAGGTAAAGGAGTGATGACAAAAGAGTTCAAGATTGCAAAGCCTGATACTCTGACAGCAAATCAATCCTTTTGCATTTGTTCAAAAGCAGTGAGAATAAAATGTTAATTTTTCCCAATTTTTGTGTGATCAAATTTACTGTGCCCGCGTCAGTGTAGTCCACTATACATATGAGAAAATGTAGGTGTTGATTTTAAACAAAAGTAATGAGTAGAAATTGAGCCATCATACCGTAGAAAAGTCAACTTTAGACCCGAGTGAAATCATTATGTAATTATCATTCATATCATTTTCGATTACCTTTCCTTGGGCTAGCACAAGGTATAAAAAGTCGATTTACCTAACCAGACTACACTAATTCCATGATTCGCACTCAACGTTAGTTTCTCAAATCTTGGCATCATGTAATCAAGAAAAGGCAATCCTCCTCAAGTCCCAATCGCGTTGTCTATCATTAATTTCAACGCAGGATTGTTTCCCGATCACGAAAATGTATAATTTTTGAATGCATGCATTGTTTTTTAGTGGTAATATCATTTTAAAAAGTTTCAATATTTTACTTCTTCAATTCGGAAGGTTCAGAATTCAGAAGATCTCGCAGATCTCGGGAATAATTAAAAACATGAAAATAGAAATCTTATCTTGTCGTTTACTACCTGACTGCAAAGAGGGTCGGTTGGTCATTCTTGCAAGCCGGGCTCTCTCACTCAGCACACATTCTCTCATCCTATCTTATAACTTCCGACGACTGCCACTGCGAGTGTAGTTGGCTGATAAAATTATGATATGACAAAATATTTTATTGAAGCTGACCTATTAAAAATAGCCAAGTCAAATTTCTTTACCTCCCTTAAACAAAAGTTGTTGAGGCACCAGAGAAATTTCAACATAAACGGACTTTAAGTTCTTCAAATTATGAATACATGTAGAAAATTGAACACATTTTTGATCAATCATATTCCATAATCAGGAATATTAATGTAGTTACAAAATTGGGAGCTGCACTAATTGAAAGCCAATTAAATTCAATGGGAGGTAACGAAATTTGTGGTCTTTTATCTTTTACGGTTAGCACATAGAAAAATCGCCAAATTGGTCTCTGATGCATTTGTAATATTGCCTCTCCCCCGACGTTAAATTAATTTAATTTAAAAACACTGCGGGCACTGATACCACACAGCACTGAGGTAAGCCGAACGGTTTCTTCCACACTTTTATTTGGCTGCTGTTCCCTTACTTTGGAGTAAACGTTTAACATGCATTGCCTATGGCCACTGGTTAATAATTTCCCTGGAGGGTGGATTTTTACAAAATAAGTCTTGGTGATCGATCATCCATCCTGATTGCAAAACAGTATGATTATAAATTGCACAGAATATAAAATGTATATAAGACACAAACGTTAGGCTAAACGTTGCTCATGATGGTATGATCTCAACTGAACCACAGTCAATTTTAACGAATTCTTAATTTTATCATACAGAGCGTCCAATACTATCCAATTCCTCATACATTGAAATGTCGAAGTAGCAGTTACATTCTTTAAAGCTTTCCACCGATGACAAGTGACAACCCTAACACGAGCCATTAGACTCACTGCAGGCCTTCTCACACCACATACCCCTCTAGTGATTGATAGCCTATTCAAAAAGCCCAAACGGGGGCCTCCTTTGACGTGCACTTTTGTCGCTGCACTTGTAAGCCCGAACCCACTGTAGTAGGGTCTGGAATTCCAACTCCATCACAAAGATTTCTGTACCGAAATACTCCCAAATACGTCATCTGAGAAATATAAGAGGAAATAGTAAAAAACTGCCCGCGAATTTATTTCGTTGTGGTAGCTCATTATTAAGAGCCTGTCCTACCTCTGCCTCTTTAGTCATTCAGAACAAGTTTTGTCGACAAATGCCAACTCAACGGATCAAGATAACCTATGGTGGTGGTATCTAGAACTTAGCAAGAGAGTTGTGCTAGATAAAAGTGTATGCTCAGGTCTCTCGCCAGCTTTTTTTACAATAAATTGGCCAATAAAGCTGAAATATACTCCCAAACCTGATGATTTATGGTGAGTTTTGCTACATTTGCATGAAATATAATTTACAAAGGATACAAATTTGAAAAAATGGCTTGTGAGAAGTCTTAACCTTTATCTATAACTCTCTCATTAACTAAGTTATTATAATAGGTTATCTTGAATGGCCTAGTCAGCATTTGTCGCAAAAACTTGATCCGCAGAAGTTTTCCCTAGCGGCTAGCCATGTTAAAGCATTAGGAATACGATGAAACAAGTCAAGGTAAGATACAACCTTAAAAAAACAGTACATTCTACGCCTGCAGGGGGCAGTTACTATGAAAACTTTGTAATCCCTCCATTCCTCACACGTTAAGAAAGTCAGCGCCCCTAGCCCGGAGAGTAAAACTGGCATGATATTGGAGGGCAACATACGCCATGAGAGAAGTAGCAACAACTCACCTTTGACATCCCTTTGCAATTGCAAGTACTCCACTAAAAATAAGTTTAACGGTCATAAAACGTATTGCCTGTTAGAAATCATCATTCACTAATTCTGACACCACAGTTAAGTCGATTGTCGTCAGCTGCTGGCAACGTCTCAACAACGGATGAAGGCCTGTTTTCCGCGAAAAAAAACAGTTTATAATACCAATAGAAAAAACTTTGAGAATGCTAATAATTATGAAATTAAGAAAGTTGGTACCTACCCCCAGAATAGGTATTTGTCATCTCCACGATGACTACAGTAATCAGCAAAACTCAGGCTCTAAAGTTCACAGCTTTCTTGGAACTCATCGTTGAGAAAAAATGGTTTCAAGAACTGTAGGTAAGTGAAACAAAATGCACATCAATTCAGCTCCACAGGCTCGTCCCCTTTACATTTTTAAACATGCAAAACTAGTCGTGGTGGATTCAAATTTCAGCCTTTTAATTCTAGCCTTTAATTTAATTGAATTTTAGAGCCTTTAAAACCTTTTGTACACAGTAATGATATTTGAAAGTGGTATATAGTAGGGTTGGGGCAAGTTCACAGGCGATTCTCCTTCCAGGCAAGACCACCTTCTGCTAGGACTTCTGACAAAAATGCTGCGATTTTAAATTTTCCATCTCTACAAATTTGACACCTTTGTCAGTGCCTGAACTACTACGCCACCGAAAACTAGGGACTTCCCACTCATCTGACAATCTAAGATATTCAACTTTTTGTACCCAGCGACAGTACAAAGCCCAATGTGTCGGGGCTTAATATTTCGTTTTTAAAGTGAGCACTTTTCCAAAGGGTAGCATCGTACAAAATTCTTTGAAACCTTTTACTGACTTGTGCTGTTTGGGAAAGAGTTCTCTTTGGGAAATATAAACAGATTTTCAAAAAAATTTCATCTGGCAGTCCCCATTTTTTTTTTAAGGATGGGGCTCCATTTCGACAAACTTCTTGTTGGAGCAGACCAAAACTCCCTACAATAACAAAATATGCAAACAAGATAAAGTATGCTCTTCGTACTGCTAAAAATTGATACTACCCATCCTGCTGCTCTAGTACCATTGCTAGGTACCTAATAATGATCAATGATAGATTCTGCCATATCTGTCATTCAAGCATAGAAAGAGATTTAGGTTAAGAGGACACGACAAGCTTTCATTATAGTGACTGCGGTAGAACTTAACTTAAAATAATACCTTGTACGCAATCAAGCCCAAAACAATAAGTTGTTCGCTTTTCCGCAATTATACACGACGATCCCAACACGTCCCCTAGGTATCCTTGGTCCCTATAATTTCAAATCTATGCAAAGCGACCATCTTTGTTCATTCAGTTCTCAATTTCTCCGCTATGTGTTCCGCTCTGCTCCGCTAGTTATCACCGATTAGGTGATAGCGGCAAAATATGTTTTTATTGTTAAGACAGATAGTGCCTAAACCAGGAATGTGCGGGGGGTTTTAACCTAGGAGGTAGTAGGTAGGTATAAGGGCTCTATGCTGCTATGATATGTAGAGTGGTTACCTCACCGTTTAGGTGATACTGGCGAAATGAAATTGGGGGCCGGGGCCCAGATTTATCATGAATTGTATGTCGTAAATTTTTTGTCGCTGTGTTGACGTAGACCTGAACCCAGGGATAGAAGGCCCAGGGATCGTTTGCAGCGCCAACTTCCCGCCGGTCCGGTATTGTACGAAATGATGGACATTCACTTCCGGTAGTTGTGCTGCCAAGTCCAGTATCCAACTTAGAAAGAAATCTCATAGAGAATGAAAACGGTACAACGAGAACCACAGCGCGTGAACCAACCACACTGCCAACTATTCCATCCTAAGATTTGATTACTTATTAATATGATTTGATTAGTAACGGGAAACCTGTTTGGCGTGGTAGCTACAGTGGGTTCTCGTGAGATCACCAAGCTAAGCAACATTGCACTGGGTCTGCAGTTGGATGGGTAACCACTCATCAAGTCCCATTTCTGTTCGTGAGAGCGGTTGGAGGGTTAACGCTAGTACAACACCTTCACTTGCCTTGCAATACATCTCGATCGACAGCACGGATTAGCGGAGGAATCCTGCTGTTCGAGTAGTACCAACCCTCGCAAGGGATGGCACAAGAGGAGGCTGGTTTCACGTTTCCCTGTTAGCTTCATCATCATCCTCATCATCACCCTAATCATCACCCAAGGTATGTTAATCTAATAGAACTTTTAAAAAATGTCGTTGTTTTTTAATTGCCATATGGGCTCCAAAATTTCCAGAATTATTTTTGAGATTTCTTACCTTTCCATTAAGGGATAGGAATGGATGGGACACCTCGTCGAAATTTGTACATATTATGCTTATTGTTTAGTCTTTGATAAGAACAACATGTTTATTAGTAATCAAATGAAAGCTATTTCACAACAGAAATAATAAAGCACATCAAAAATAACACAAAAATCGGCAGCTTCAAAGTTTTTATGATAGTTATACTCAAAATTGGAAGCGTTGAACATTCTTTTGACTTGGGTTTAAATGATTGCATTTTCTGTTGTGAACTAGCCATATTGAAATGTTTGATTCCCTTGCCAAAAACAAATGTTTTTAAAGCACATCAGAGAAAAAAGCACTTATATTTAGGAATAATAAATACAAACAAAATTCATTGTCTAAGCTTATTTAAATTTATAATACTAGGCTCTACAAGACTAGATATTGCCCCAAATGGCCACGTTCATTACTCCATTACAAAACAATGTTCATCATCAAGATATAAACTACGTAATAGTGTAATAATTACGCTGATTAATTTACATTGCACTGTACTCCACTAAACAATAGTTTGCTATATAGTACAATAGTTAATAGTTAAACAAATTTGATTCATGGCAATCCTAAGAATTGGTAAGATTCTAAAAATGAAACCCTGCATTTATTTCAAATAAAATTACGTCCCCTTTTCAACTGAAACGAAAGCGTCTTCAGGCAAGATCTTCTCAACTATTTCCCCCAAAAGAATGAGTATTTTTTCAGTAGGAAACCATACAAAGTCTGCATAATTCAAATTTGAGACTAATATTTTGTTGAATATTTTTTACTAAATATTCTCAAGTCTTCTCGACAGACAATAATTTATTATACTATTACATTTTTTCTAAATATTCGACATATATCACAGAGACACATTGTATTTGATATAGGAATTACAATAATATGATGTAATATTATAAAGTTATAACGACAACAAAACTGAACTTACACGCACAAGTAGTATATAGAAGCAAATAATCAATTACGTAAATCAATTACAGCAAATATTTAAGTAGAAACATGGATTCCTTTTGCAAATTTAGAAGGAAATTAATTGTACCAGCCTGAAACAAAGAAAAATGCACACATTAATAATTTTTTAATCTTTTCTACAATTAGGTCGTTGTTTGTGATTTTTTTGGACCAAATTCTGTTAATTTATACGTTTCCACAATTCTCAAGTGGGGTCTGGACTCCGTGCATCCAAACTAGGGCCTTTGGAGGAGGAGTGGTTTTTTTTCAAGTCGAGTTTTTTTTACGTAAATTCATGAGAGAAGTGGAAAATTCGGGATCACTTGTGTCCAGTTTAGAAAAGTATGAATGGCCGCTGTTCGGGGCACCGGCAAGGGAATCCAAAATTCACTAACTCGACTACAACTCTTTATTCGTCGGGCATCTGCAGCTGCTAGGCACCTACTTCAATAAAAACTAGCCTAACGCCAGTGCATATGAACTTTCTGAAATTTCAGGTTGGGTTGATGGTAGACTCGTAATTCTGTTTAATTTTTGCATTGCGGATAGCACTCCGATGGTCAAATTAAACATAATATGTATATACATCCATGACGAATCCAAAATGTGGTCCGGCCTATCGAGTTAAAAAAAGGCGTTACTTGAATAATAACTAGGTTTGCACTATCTATGATAGCTAAGCCCACACCAGAGCTAAACCCGAATTTTTGAGGCAACGTCTTTCGAGTAGAACACAGGATCTGGCCCAACGAGTGAAAAATATGGTTAATTAAACAAAAATGGCGTGCCTGCTGCTGATGAGGTGCAAGCCCTGACCAGAGCTAAGCCCTAATGTCAAGACATGCCCAAGTTTTTAGGTAAAGCCTTTTGAGTGGAAACAAGGTGCAGAAAATTACCAAACTAAAACAGTGAACCCAATTAGAAGAGGTGAAGCCCAATTCAACGGCGAAAGCCATAATGACAAAGCTCAGAGTGCAAGGGAAAGATTTTTTTTTGTGGCGAAGCGAAAATGATATCATGTGAGCAGGTAAAAGGCAAAACAACAAACTCTTCAAGAAGGTAAATTCTTCAGTAATGGTTTAAAGTGATTATCGGTCACCCCTGAAAAGTTAGCACAATGTTTCTTTTTTCCACAGCGGTTAGTTTTTTCTTCAATTCGTCTAGTTCTCGTTTAAATTAATCATATTCGTAATAACACCCAAATAAGGGGTCAATAAATAAATGTCGGTTACGTATTTTTTCCTGATTCATTTTCGATCATTGTTGGAGGTTACATGTGTGGGTTATTCTTTTTTCCTATAATTGTCAGTCGGCCTCCTACAAGACTCAAATTGCGATTTAAGGGTCACGTGGTTTTACCACAGCGTGTATTGCGAGCAGCTCTTCCCTATTATCTACAAATCTCATTTTCGATTTTTGTGGGTTATGTGGTTTTTCCTTTTACCCATCGATATAGATCACATCTTGTTGTTAAGATTTTCTTGGTTTTTGTTTATGTCTGTACTAACAGTTACGATTTTGTGGTAATGTGACTTCGGGTGCATGGATACATAAACGGAGACTATTTCTTGGTTTCAATATTTTCCCCAAAGAATAAATAAGGTAGATATTTGCATATTGGTTGTAACTTGATCTAGTCTAATCAATGACCGATAGAGACACAACTTCATTTGGCAGAATGGCAACCGGCAACCGAGAAAAACTTATGTCAACGACTACGAGATACATGAATAGCGTTTGATGAAACTTACCATTAGTCGTGGTTGAGGAGGGTTTTAGTCACCTCAGAGATGGACAGCAAAGGACTCCCGTCCTGCTTATCTGAGGGTAACCGTTGTCGCTCACTGATCCGCTGCTGAAACCAATGGGAACATTTCTTGAAACGGGGGTCATGGTAAATGGGCGTAGCACCTTATGTACCTACACACAACTTTTATATGCCTTCAAAAGCAGCTTCCATTATGCTATGCTCAGTTATTGTAATCATGCTCCATGCTTTAGAGATAGATATCAATTAAAGTTAAATGATCTATTTACTGAAGCTATTGATTTTAAACAAACTAGTGCAATATTCTACATGCAGGCAAATTTTAATTTAAGAGCATTCCGAGCTATCCTTCCAAACTATTGCTAGCTATTTTAGTTCTTATTTTAAAGTCTTTTTCATCACAAATCTGCTGACCATCCATTGACCATTCATCTCAAAACTGCTAACTGTGACAAATTAATTACGGCACTTAAAAATAAATAAAAAATAATAATAAAAAGTGTGAAAAGTTTAACTCACTGGGGTGCGTGATGGTGATACTGTGTGGTGTAAGGATAGTACTGATGATGGTACTGGTGCCATACCTCGCCTCCGACCCCCCCGTCCCCGCCGTATGCCGCCCCCAAGTGTTGGTGGTGGTGATGGGAGGCGGTCAAATGGTGGTGGTGGTACGACGATTTGGACGCCGGGCTAGCCGGATGCGTCGGCGACAACGTCGTTTCTTTACCCACACCCCATTTACAAGCGTCGCCGGCGCTCATAGAGTTCATATCGGCGAGCGATTTGAGAGGATCGGAGGCACCGTTATATTTCTTACCGCTCGGGCTCGGATCTTGGTGATACGTCGTACCGTTCGATAGTGTCGTGACGACGGGGGTACCGGGGTTCGAGGATATTGCTGGGGGCGAACGACTGTTTGTGTTTAGGGTAGTGGTGCCGCCGCTACCCCACATCAGCACCGTTTGCCGGGGAGTGTTGTCGTTTGAGGTGGCGGGCGGGGAGTAGTGATGTTGCAGGAGGTTGTTGGGAGATTGTTGCATCATCTGGTGGTGGCTGAGTGGACTTCCGGTCTGTTGCATCATACTTTCGCTCTTGATGTCTTCCATTTTGACGAGGCCATTGGCGTTTGTCGTCGGCGATGAACCGGCAGAGTTTGATGTCGACAAGCCATCCATTGATGCAGAGTGTTTGGAATTTGCTTTGGTGCTGACTTTGCCGTGGTTGATGTCTCCGATGAGCGAAGTCATCACCACTGGTGCTGGAGATATCGAATATGGCGAACTAATGTCCAGGCATTTATTATTATATCCACGGTTGTCGACTTCATATTTGGTGGTATCTATTAACTGCTGACACGAATATAGCTTATCGTCTGTTGGTTTTGGATGGTGCATATGGTGATGTGTTGTATTTGGAGTATCGTAGGTCGGTAAACTACACGTGTTTCCCCTTGGCGAGATGTCGAGGAAGCCGTTGCTAACGTAAGGAGCCTGAGCAGCTGCGTGGTGGTAATCAGGGTAGTAAGTTCCAAGCGGACGGTATTGGTGGAACAAGTTTTCCGTGGTAGCTGCCAAGAAGCGGTTGTCGAGCGCCGCAGCAGCCGGATACAGGCTCTGATGGAAGTTACCAGAGTGACCCATGTAGAGGCCGTTGTCGGGCGACGACGTTACGGCGTTCGTTTGGTAAGGGGTTGTGTACATCGTGTTCAGATTGGAGTAGGCCGCCGCCACGGCCGCCGCCGCCACACTCGACGTGTCCGTGGCTGAGATATAGTCGACGGTGGCCGAGATGTTGTTGGCGATCGCCGGTGCGACGGCCGAAGCCGTGTTGTGCGCGAGCTTGCGTTTTGTGCGGCAGGTGGAGAGGAAGTCGCGGAGTTGCGTCTTGTAGCGTCGGTTCACGCGTTGCGGCGCCGCGCTAGGAGTGTGGTGGGATGCCGATGGCGTTGGGTGATGCTGATTCGAGCCCACCAGTTGGTCCGAGTCGGTAAAGTAGCTGTTGTTTAAGCCGGCGTCCAGGTAACTGACCTTGAAGTCCATCGTTCGTTTACCGAGCAGATCTCGGCCCTCTTCTTCCCTAAAAGCAAAGTAAATTCATAAGTTGTATTATGAACGTGCTCCAAAATCCAAAGTGAAACGGAATGCGGCTGCAATTTGCTTATCTACTACTTGCGAACGAATACTTGATGTATTATAGCACAAGATGTTGTCGCACATTAAATGCATATTCTAGCCAAAGAGCTCGTGGAAGTACGGAACAAGCCTGAATTAGAGGCATAATTTAGATATCACAGTTTAATACTTATTATACCCAATGGGGACAAATCTAAACCTCACCATGGAGTAAATAACATTCATTTGAGCACGGCAAGGTCTAGGATTTTCCCCCATTTATTCGTTCGCTTGGGTTTGCCTCTTGCCTCTGTGAATGTTTTCGGCCATACCGTGCACCATGCTGGCACGGGAATTTTGGCTAGTTCTTGGTATATTTTGCGGGAGCGTTTTCTTTGTTTTGAAATTTTAATTCGTTGACTTCGAGCAATTCTCACTCTTTCTGACGGCCTTTCTTCCTCGCAGCGATTTCATTTTGGGGTTACCTATTTTGAAGCTCAACATCTCGGCAATTCTCAACTTGTCAACAATTCTCAATAGCCTTGCGCGCATAGCTTTACGTTACCTAAGTAGCTTGTGTAATAATTTTTACAAAATATAATGTCTCCTTTGAAAAACTTTTTGGTCAGGGGGGGGGGGGATAAGGGGATAAACGCTACAGAAAGAAGTTTCAGGTAAGTGCTGAATTCGAAGAATGGCCATTACGTGTCATATGCAAGAGTGTGATGTTTTTAAAATATTTAAGTAATAAATAAGTATATTCCACTGGTACTACACATATCTTTAGATTATCAGGTCAAAAAACAATTTGCCAACACAATTTTCTAATTTCGCACCTATCACAATTATCATCCCAAGGAAAATATCCACGATTATAGAATATCTTTTGTAGAAACTAATTATCCATGAATTACGATTGATCTATTGCAAATTGCGCATACCTACGTTAATAAGTATTAATTACTAACAATTATCATTTATTATTTATAAGCAGAACATAGAATCAGCTATAGTTATCTTCTACTTCTATGGATGGAGAAGCTTCTAATTCGCTTATTAATGTGTTTATTCATCAGAATGCGCGTAATATATCTTTGTCTCGTCTGGAACACTGCGGGCTGGGACAGACCAACGCAACGCAATCTATCTTTGTTCGTAAAGAGGAGGCCGATTATTACATTGTAATTATAACTTACATACACCATAACGCGAGCGAAACATATGCAGTTTTTCAATACATGCATGCATGCCAAGTTATTTTAAACGCGTATGAATTGAACCTAACTGTCAACAAGATAATATATTGTTATTTGATTGTTTCACATGATCGTGATACAGTTCTTGCCAGCAAGGCGTGCTATCTTATTGTATTCTACGCCTCGCCGTTTATGTGTATTTATAAGTTATGATATAAATAACGTTTTTTTTTTAGCCAGTGGCTATTAATACTATATACCTGTACAAACACAGTTACAATTTGTATTTCATTTTAATTTTAATAATTTGTCTACTTCTCTTATAAATTCCGATGGATCGCTAGTCTGCTAAAATTGTCTTAAATTTCTTTTTGAGGGTTTCTCTCCTTTTCACCTCATAGGAATAAAGCTGTTAGATCGTCTGTGTTAGAACCATGGACTTCGTTGAACAAACCCACGTACGTATCGTGGTCAGTTGGAAATGAGTAGTTAATTATTATATACATAAAAATGAGAGTGTACGCTATCAGATAACCAATGGAGCTAAAGTGAGTGGGCAACTTACATGAGTGGTCTATGCGTGCTGATAACGAAGTCCGGCTTCGAGTTCTTGTAGACGAGGCGCGAGGACGTCTGAAGCCATTGCCATTGTCCTTCTTTGGTCTGAAAGCGGTACGCGATCATGCCCGACGCCCCCGTCTTGAGGACTGTAACAAAACCAACAGCAAAATGAATTCAATGTTCTCCGTCATTATTATATTATGTCAAGTGTGTTTCGGATATGTCGAGCACAAAACCAACAAACCAATCGCATCCATATATCTTACTACTTATTTCCTTCGAACTCAGCAAGCTTTTCCCGCTTCGTGCGAACAACATTAATATTAAAAAAAAAAA
>QKMV01002693.1:0-12774 GCA_003287335.1 Lednia tumana
TATGAATTTCGGGACTCTATTTTCCAAGTTTTCCGAGAGAAAAGGCAATAGTACTGAGAGAGACGCAAATTGACGCAATTTGTATTGTAGATTATAGCGCAATTCTACGCGTTTGAGGTAAAATTGAGGCTGGACGATGGCGACTTCAAAACTCCTTTTATAAAGAGAGATTTTATTCAATTCAAGTGTGTCCTTCAGGAACTACGTAAAAAAGCTTTTTTCTAAAATACCAGACAGTTGCTGTTCGCGTGAGCTTCCTAAGTGGACTCCAAATTCTTACATATTGTAATAATATCACCGCATTTTTCGAGTGTCTATTTCAACCAAATTAGAGTCTTCTACTTAATTTTCGTGTCTTTTTTTACTTTTTTTATTGTGCCATAAATATGATCACTTTTTTTGGAAAGCATCATTTCGGGGTGGGCAGTCGTTCACCACAGCCGCCCTCTAAAACCGCGCCTGGATGTTATGTTCATAGCGACGCTTTGTATTGACATTTGATATGGCCTACTGAATACATTCCCTCATAAATTATTAGGGAATCCATATAACCTTATGGAGCCTTGGTGTATACATCTAGCTCTGTTCTTGACTGTCAATTGGCATCGGTAAAACATGTGTTCGTTATTTTGTATCTACTTTACACCAGCCGTATGAAGTTTCTACCTTAATATACCACAGTACCAAATGACTACACCAAATGAGTGCCAATTCAGCGAAATTCAATCATAGAATTCGTTGATTCTACCATGGTGTTGCAAACTATAGACTCAAAATTTTGAATAATTCATCACATCGCGCAGTGTTGCGAAACAGATTGTTTTCGTTTCAGTGCATTGCCCAAGATACTCGAATTGAAAACGGCGACATGACCTAAATGCAGAAAACCAGTCACAGATTAGCTCAACTTGTTTAATCGCTCTACCGCCAAGATTACTTTCACACCTTCAACAGCTTATAGTGTTGTGACGGGATCATTTAGACGAGATCACTCGATCAATTCAATTTAGTGACAACTTCTCTATTGTTGACCTATTCAGTATTCACGATTCCAGATGTGACGAAATCGAGTTGAACAGCACGTTTTAAAATTAAATGAAAACAGAACTTGAAAACGATTTTGGAAATGATTGCCGCGGACAATCTTTAATAGGTTTACGCAGACCGATCAAGACAAACATTATGCAATCCAATGATGCGGAGAAGGGATACGAAAGAGGTACTTCAAGTTGCTCGCAAATATTAAGGAGATATTTTATTATAGCGAGTGACAAAGAGGCTTATTCGATTGATTGCGCTGAGAATGTGCTAGCGAGGATAATCCGATAGGTGGTGAGGGATATCGTCATCGGTCAGTCCTTTGGGTCAGTCTATCACCAACATCACGCTTGGAAGGTTGCGTCAAAATTTGTTGTCACTTTTTGTCTTGATCAATTTTAAATAGAAATAAATCTTTATACAAAACTATAGATATTGAAACTTCATGTGGCCATCGGATTGAATTGGGAAATATAATCCGGTGCCATAAAAATATATTGCATTCTGTGTAAATATTTCGTTGGTTAAAATGTTGCCCTACATGCCTTTCATAACTCAATATTGGCCCTTCATCGCGTCGGGTATTGTGTGCTATTTGGCAGCAAGATTCTTGTATTACACCACGACGACGAGTCAATCCTCCGGAGAACCGCAACCTCCAGAAAGTCCGGGAAAAACGCAGCAAGTTTACAGGACACCAGATCAAGGTATGCCTTCAATTTTCAGTCCAATATTGATAAACAATATTTGTTGACGGGTTATGGGTAAGGTAGTTAGTTGGTGCTATGCATATGTAGGTAAAGAGTTTAGTATTGTGGTGATGGTGCTGCTCAAACTTGGGAGTTGAGTGAAACTTAAGAAAAACAGCTTTTAACGTCACATACACAATTATTGTCCTGTAAAAGTTGAACGTGAAAATGGCAATAGAACCGCAAGTAATTAGAAGCGTGTAGTTATAGGAGAAAGCTTGTGTGCTGAAGAGGAAATTCAATTTGCAAATTGTATACTTGATCTGAACGGTTAGATGTGAGTAAAGTGTACTTTTTTCACTCCTTGGCTGGGTACCACCCTAAAGTAAAAATCCGCTGTCGTATCCTGGCGCACATAATACTATAATAATTAGTCTTGAAAATGGCAATATATTTCTGTAGTCGGCGAAAGGGGCCGAGTCTTCAGAGTTCAAACCCATTTCGATTTCAAATGCGAATTTGGAAATGTACCATTTATATAAAAAGTAAAAATATGTATGTATATATATATAATTTGAGTCGATGCTATGACATAATAAGAACAAGATCCCAGGACATAGACGGTCCATACAATTTATGTTGCAATAGAATTGTAGTATATGTGAGTGTCGATGGAATAAAATAGAATTTTGCTTCAATCCAAACGTCAATGAAAATCGCACAGTAAAAAAAACGGCAACCATCTTTCGCCCGTCAAAGATATTCAGAGAGTAATAGTAGATACATTCACTGTCTATTCTAGTGTATATACCGAGCCTGCTCGAAGGCCTGTAAGTCACACAGACGTCGCGAATAGGGTATAAAATACACCTACTATACCTGTTATACGCCGAACACTTAATGACTACATAGCGTGTGAAAGAGTCGTATCATTTATCAATGATCATTTCTGATCGAAATTGACTCCAACGAATCAGCTGTCGTACTCACACATGTTGTCCTCATATGTGGTAGCAAAAATGACGAGCGAAACTTGGGGTCAGTGCCCAGTGGTCACCAAGATTGATTTTTCTATCGACACCAATATTTGCGCTGAGTTTCGTTTCCGTGTTTGATAACACAGGCATCGACTCATGTCACAAGGTTGCCAATCACGCGTGATGACATGCCAATAATAATATTATTGTTGGTGATAGCGTTCCTATATTTTTATATGTTAATGGGTCGCTACTGAAGAGTGTTTCATTGGCAGAAATCAATATAGAAAATATGGTGTGAAATATTGATCAGTTGTTCGGAGACGAGTTTCATCAGAAGGCATGCAATGACTTGGATCGTTTCCGACTCTTAGTTTATTCATAATGGAGACAATGGTTTTCGAATAAGGTGACATGCACCCCTGAAATGTAGTCGTTATGCGACACTTCTCTCCATACCCATCCGTACCCAGTCAGGATGAATGCCAGTCGTATTGGAAGCATATACGTGAAACATCGATTGGACACGAGTCGTTGGGCAAATAGCTATAGTAACTAGGAGGACAAAAGTCGGAAATTTTCAAGAACGGGGTCACCATGGCAAAATACCAAGAGATTTTTGCAAAAGTTCCGCAGCACATATTATACTTCTTTTATTTTTACCTATTGTTTATTGATCAACAACATGAATACAAATTCCACCAGTGTGATGTAAACACCAAATAAAAAACACTAAGATAATATAAGAATCCAAAATAAGACAGAAAAACATACAAAGCTGAAATGTGAAATGGACGAATTATAGACTTTGACGTGGCCCACTCTCGTAAAAACGAATTTATGCGGAGCACGCCATGATAATGGCCAGCTCAAGGTGCATGCGAGACTGGTGGGAGAAGGTGGCTTCTGATTCCTGAATGGGTACCTACTGAATTACACTCTCAGTCTCTAACACGAGTGAATTTAACATCTTCAGAAGCACTAATGACAAAGAAAACTCCTCGTTCTGGAGGTTTGTTGTGAATATGCTTATTATATTTTTTAGATAGAGCGCCGATTATAGGAGTTAATGCAGATTTCCTTCGTGAGCCCTCCCCGTGAGAGTCAAAGCATTCCTTTCCTAAACCCGGAAAGTTTAGCGCAATGTATACACCGGTCCTCGTGAGAATCGAAGCTAAACAACATTTCGAACGGCCAGTGGTTGGATGGGTGACCATTCATGCCAAGATATCCAGTTCTTTTCGAAAAGCTTCAATCCCTCGAAACTTTTGACCTTACGATCTGTCGAGAGCACGAATTAGTGGAGGAATTGAGCTGTTCGAGTTGTACCCTCCCTCGCCCTTCGGGAGGAACGCTTAAGAGGGTGGAACTCTTGGTGCTTTTCGATAGGGCGGTAGTAAAGGCTGTGCATACAGGCACCGGGTGTCCTCTCTTCACTGTTAGATTTATTCTCACCCTCATCACCACCTTCACCGAGGCTACAATTGTCGAGTGTCACAGGGCCACAATACTGTGCGTCGATGAGAGGTCTGAGGACGGCTGGCTTTGCGAAGGTTTGCGCGCCTTGCTCGTATCTGCAACTTTCCATGTCCTCAAAATTGATCTAACATCCTGAAAAAAATCAGTGTATGAAGGAGGAGTAATAGAGGTATCTGACTAAAACTGGTGTCCACGTTTTTTGATTTACTTGGATTGATGAATTTTTGAGAGTACCTCATTTTATCAGCGTTTGGGAGTTATTTGAGGCTAGGCTATATATGCACCTTTGGGTTGTGGTTTAGTCAGGTTCCTCTAATTATTATTTCTCAACAAACTGATTTTTTTCAGAAATTTTGGAGGATTTTTGGGGCACAAAAAGTGTGAGTTACAGAACCTCTAAACCGACAAAACGAAGTCACTCTCCATGCTGGAGTATAGGGCTGTTTCAAGGACAGCCAACTGACCACAATCCTCTTAAACACCACAGAAAAAATCTTCCTACGCCTGGGCAGGCCACAGGTAATGGTATAAAATATAACCACACTTTCGTTCAACTCACACTGTGGTGCCTTCCACAGTGGCTGAAGTCGAGGAGCCAGACGACTTTGACGAGGACGACACTACCTCCGATCCAGGCAGTGCGTTGCCACAAGACCTGAAGCACGTGCCCCTCGAGTTCAACCGCATCCCCGCCACCGACATGGTGCGTCGCTCTGAGGAGTTCTATGCGTTCATGAATACGCGGCGGACGGTGCGGTACTTCAGTCCCGACCCGGTGCCTGCCGACGTGATCCGCAACATCGTGCGAACGGCTGGCACGGCGCCCAGCGGGGCCCACACCGAGCCCTGGACGTACGTCGTCGTCTCAGACCCCGACGTCAAGGAGAGGGTGCGAGTTATCGTGGAGGAGGAGGAGCAGATCAACTATGCCAAACGAATGGGTGAGTTTCACCTAACGTCAGCCTCTAAAGATGCTTGGCACTTGAGATGTTGCGATCAAGACTGGTCGAAGTCAGACTTTGGTGAAAAACACAAAGAGACATTTTGCGTTTTCACGTGGAAAACGGATTGTTGTTCTATCTATTTGACGGAAACTTGTAAGATTCTAAAAAAAAGCCCTCAGATTTTAATTCACAGCAAAGAAGTTTTTAACACTACCATGATTCTTTTTTAGAGTTGATATTGTTGATCTTGCCTTGGAAAATTAATTAGATATTCATTCTGTACGGCTTTTTCCAGCTTCATAATTCCATTGGAATTAACCGTAACTACTAATAAAGTGACTACTTAATTGCTGATAGCAAAATGCCTAAAATCAATATGTGTCTGTAGGCAATTCACGCTAAAAGATTTCGAAAAATTGGCTTAATTTTCATTTAACTCTCAACTTAACTCTCTAACTCTTAATGTCTCGCTTATCCCAGGAGTGGTAAATGGTGTTGGTAAGGAGACGGTCATGAATTGTGGCCCAAAAACTATCCCTAAATATCTCTGGAATGGTCTTGTTGGGAAATCTCGGAACAAAGTTAGAGATTTTTTCATTTCTGCGCTGCTCCATCAAGCCATGTGCATGTTAAAAGGGCTGTAACCCTCTTACATGAGATTTGTATGTAAACTTGAATGCTTTGACTTTCCAAAAAATATTATGGAAATGCTACAAATTTTTTACAAACTCTTTAAGATTTTGGTCACTGCGCGGACGACTTGATGAAGACAAGAATAGTACGGTATGCGTAAAATACGACGAATTCCAGTGGTAATCACTTGACCGTGGGTAAAATAAACTACCTACTTCAGAACCAATTTTTTATAGAACGTAGGAAACATGAATGAGCATTTAATCAATCAAATTTTCCTGTGCGATTTCCATGGGAGATAGGAAAGTAGTATACTCCCAGCTAAAAATTAACATTTAAAAATAACTGTTAATAACTGGGTTAAACTGCTAAAAACTTAACTGAAACTAAACTGCCAACGTTTCGCTAACTATGCTGAAAGCTTCATCGGGGCAAGTCTGGCTATGAAGCTTGGCTATCGCTAGCAAAGCTATGGCTGATGAAGCTTTCAGCATAGTTAGCGAAACGTTGGCAGTTTAGTTTTAGTTAAGCTTTCAGCAGCTTAACCCAGTTATTAACAGTTTTTTTAAAACTATAGTGCTGAAATTAGTCAGGAGATATGAGTCTCAATTTTTTTTAAATTAACATGTTTGGCCATTTTTCCTCCAGCTTCTTCTGAGCAAATATTTTTCTTTGTGCCTCTAAATTTCTAACTAACAGCCACTAAGAAGTGATTTTTCCAGTAAGTTTTAAAGGTTTAACCCCTTGGAAAAATGAATTGCGTCGAACGATGTGGCATGTTGCACATACACTGGTTCTTGGGAGATCAACGGAGTTAAATAGTAATTGGGCTGGGCTGGTGGGTTTCTGTTATTAAGTTAGGAGGGAAATTTGAAGCTATTACAGCCGCTTCACATGCCATCAACCTTGACAGCAAAGACTGAATATAGCCTGCGATTCGAGTTGTGCCGTTCGTTGAGACGTGAAGTGGAGTTCCCTTTCAAGATTTTTGTCTGGCTGTACGAGCCAGCTCCAGGTTTCCCATATTCCCTGTTTCTTGTTAGATTGTAGACCAAAGGGCCAGAAAAAAATTGCTTGCTGCTATAATGTGGTTTATTACTAATTTGCGATAGTTGTCTGTACGGCACTACCACTTAATTTTATTTCATGTACTTGCCTTCTGGTAAATTTATCCTTTCCACAAATTTGGCAAGTTCACATGCCAAAAAGAGAACTTCTGTTTAATGGTGAGCTGTTTGTTGCCAGGCAACCAGTGGACCTCCGACTTGAAGCCACTTCGCACCACCTGGGTGAAAGACTACTTGACGACAGCTCCCTACCTGATCCTCGTCTTCAAGCAGATGTACAGTCTCAAGGATGACGGAACTAAACGCATACACTATTACAACGAGATGAGCGTCGCAATCGCCTCTGGACTTCTCATCTCCGCAGTTCACGTACGTTTCAACTCGCGTACGGCTGAGGCATTAAAACGCTTTTCCGTTAAAAAATTATGTTTCAAAGCCTCATTAAAAAATTGAGAGAATTGCAACAAAACCTTAAAACATTTGGTCAGGCTCCTTTTCCTTCTAGTCCAAATTTTCCAGGGTTTATTTGGCCATTCCAGTACCTTATATTCCTTCCAAAAAGATGCTTTCAACTGGTATATTTCGATGTATATTTAGATGCATATTTGGTCTCGAAACTCAGGAGCAGTCTCTATAATTCATTTAAGAGCCCGTATCATTATGTTTAAGTAACAAATATCCATCGCACTCTGCTGGTTTCGTAGTGTCCTAAATTTGTGAACTGTCCGTAATGCTCATCAACATTACTGCATGCAATGGTAACGACCGTTTAACAGCACTCGTATATTAACAGGAGAGTCAAAAGCTGTAAATTTAGCGGCAACTAGTTATTCGGCAACTTTTAAAAGATTAACCAGCTAGGATATGAAAATATTTTGTTTGTAGTATGCAGGGTTGGTCTCCCTGACCAGTACCCCTCTCAACTGCGGCCCGGCTCTTCGAGTCCTCCTCGGCCGTCCAAACTCCGAGAAGCTAACTCTCCTACTGCCGGTCGGCTATCCAGCAGAAGACGCAACTGTACCTGACCTAGAGAGGAAGCCACTTCATGACATCCTGGTTGAGATTTGAAACCACCTTCGGCTAATGTTAGCATACAGATTTGATTTTATTTGGTCTTCATCTTACAAGTTTGGTCAACTCACAGCGAGAGTTTTCATGTCACAGCTGCAAGCACATCAGCAATGTGCAAATACACTAATAGTAATTACGTTATGTAAATAAATCCGTTTATCACTTCTGTACGCAGTAAGATGTGGGTAATATTATTATTGTGACTTCATCAATGTCGTGTTGGTTTTGCTCTTCAATAAAGTGGATTTGGAACATGGAGGAAATACATAATTTCAATTTTTAATATTTCTTTCAGCCAAGCTGGAACATGTTTATTAATTAAGGCTCAAAATGTTTCTTCCGTCAGCTCATATTGTAAGTAGAACATTTCATTTCAATAGTCAATATTTAATTGACCCAACATTAAAATTGTAATAATACCTTTGTGTAAAATGTACTATATCTATACACTCAAAAGAGGTATGTCTTACCTCACTGTTGACTTGACCTTACCTACAATTGTTATCACTGATAATCATCGCATTTATTGCCCTTTAGACAAAGGTCATGGATTTACTTGGACCCTCTGTATAATATCGAGTTTTATCACATGTACTTTACAAGGAACCCAATCTATTTTCTCACTGTCAGCATGTAACTATAGTCTGCATGTAACTATGACCTACGTATCTACTAATTGCAGATAATTAACATTGAATAATATGCAAGTTGACATCCATAGAATAAGTAGATGAAAATGAACTGAAATGAAGCATTTAGCTCCGAATTGATTTAAGCAGCTCATGACAACCAAATACCAGTACTCTCGAGAAACAGTAGAACGGCATGATTTTGCACTCATGCATAAACACTGATGAGTGTTAAGCAGTGCCTTTATATCATAAATAACTGAGATAAATTAAATAACATAGTAGCATGAAATCTTGTATAATAATTGGTAATCAAATAATAACTATCAAATACACTTTAAAAAGTAGATCCATAACACATTCAACATTCATAAAAAGTCATGCTACATTTGGCTGTGTGATACATATAAAATAGGTATCCTAAAATGCTCACATCTAAAAGTGAAGAGGAAAGAGGTGCCAGAAAAAATGGCTCCAAAAGTCCATCACAAAATCCTCAGATGTAGAGAAGTGTCTAGTTTGCCTTTATTCCTTGCCGTGCACTGCATCGCAAAGTTGAATCAGGACACAGGACATCAGGCACAGGACTATCAGGACATCAGGCTGGACACACATTACTGCTTCGTATTCTGATTAGAAATTCGTCGCAGGAGGCTCTTTGTTATTTGATGCTTTTGCTTACGAAAGTTCTGTGAAAAAAAAGGTAATAATCAAAATGGGAGAATTTAAAAATGTGTTCCATATTGACGGTACCAATACCGTGCATACATGAACAATTGTCGTTCTTGTGCCAATACTTACCCAACAATCTCGGGCAGTTGAGGAGATCTACAGATATATTTGTGTCCAAACTTCAGATGTTTCGCAAAAGTCACAAATTCCATGTTATTTCCGTAATCATTCCGCAGCATTCGCACAGTGTTGTAGAGCTGAAAATATGAAATAAGGTCACACCATAAGCAAATCCTCGAGCAGGTAAGTCACAAGCCATATGCAGGAAAACTAATGAAATTTACAATAAGACATGGAGTTCAGCTTACCCTTTTCCCTAATGCGTATGGAACAACCCTATCGTCTTGAGCATGGAGAATCAAAACAGGAGTCTGAAATTCTGCCAAATGTTTATCCGTTTCGAAACGTAGCATGTTGTCCGTCATCGGGTCGACCACAAAGAATTCGAACCACGGAAGGAACTTGAAAATCTAGATTCAAATATTAAATCAAACACCAGAACTATCTCAAAATAATAAGATTCTTAATTCAACAAAAGATGATAACTAGCAATATTGAAATCATGGTTAATGGAATCGTTTCAATTATGTAGGTACGTAATCTGAATATTTAATTAGTGCAGGCCATAAAATACTGCAGAGTCTTCCACTACTAAATTTATTTGACCAGTAATCTAGAAATCTCTATCCATCATATCTGTCGATAGTAATGAGAATGTTTTGTCTGACTTAGTATGTGTACATTTTTTGGGCTGCAAAGTGCTTAGGGAGCGTATTCCTGGTTGCCTTCATTTGTGTTTTTGTCTGATGTGTTTGTCTTCATGTGGGCATTTCATAGAATAATGTCCCATGTGGTACCAGTGTTGGTTCTAGCCAAAGCAAAGGTACCAGTTTTGAGTTCTGTGCTCTGTAAGTGTCGAGGCTTGGAAATTAAAGGCTAGAAATTAACAGGCTTAAGTCTTCCACTTATTTCTCTGTGAACAAAATGTGCTGGCAAGCACAATTTCGTGCATGGAACATACGGCGTAACAAGGTGTGGTAAGAAAGTAATTTACTTTTGCAAAGGGGTGTTCGGTGATTTCATCTCGGAGATTATTGAACGGAGCTTCCAAAATGAGCCCTGTAGTGTGGATATTTTCCTTTGCAAGAATTGCTAAGGCATGAGACGAGACACTGAAAGAAAAACGTATCGTTAATGACATACTACTGGTTGCCACTAGTAAAAGATGAAGAGTGCAAATCTGTGAAAAACTGTAAGCTCAAGCTTACCCTGTTCCTAGAGAATGGCCCCAGACAAATATTGGAGCTTTAGTAACCAATTTTGACAACCACTTGTAGACAAATATGGCATCGTCGACAACACCTGTTTCTGAAGGATCTTGTGAACCTGAATCTCCATAGCCTGGGGAAAGAAATAATGGAATTTTAAATTACACAGTAGTCTCTAATAATTGAGAAAATATTAATTCAAACAAATCAGCCCACTCACTGCGATAATCAAATGCTACAACATGATAGTTCAGCGCTTGAAGAATCTTGTAGAGTTCAATACGATGACCGTTAACTCTCGAGCCTGAATTTCCGTGCATGTAGAGAATGATGGGCTCTCCATTGTTCAAGAGAGTGTTCAAAGCAAGATTATAGTTTAACTGATTTGCATCCACAGATTGCCCAGAAAGGGAATTGGGTAGGGAGTGCCTGGAAAAAATAGATAAATAAACCTCAATGTTTAAAACTAAGCTGGCACTGGTTTTAAACTGGAACTGTCCTTGCCCCCACCCTTGATTTAGGCAATAAGTAAATAAATCTGTAATAAGTGTTTACTTATGCCCATACTTGTTTACACGGGGAATACTCGAGCGTTCCTTTGCCTAGGTATAGAAAATCATATCTCTAGCATTGGTATGATTGGGTGAGGGCAGCGGAAAACCGTCAACCGGCTTGTCAGAAGCCGGGAATGCAATTGCATCCGGCATACCGGCTCAGAGCAAATACCCTTTAATTTTTGTTTCGAATGGTTTCACTGCGCCAACTGAACCAGAAATTAACAAATGCGTCTCTTCAGTTTTTTGTGTAAAGCCCGTCACTCGACTCGATTACGAGTCACCACGCTATTCAATTGCTTTTTCCGATGTTTTGTCTCTTTTCCGGGTGTGCGCAATTTAACATGAAGATTTTACTTCTTGACAACCTTTACTCTGTGGTACCAGATGGTTATCTGTGATCATAGAATTACAAAATTATCTTACCAAACACCAATTTTCACATCTTGATCGGTATACAAATAAAAGTTCCGTGTATCGTTCATGCCATATTTTGCAGGGTTGTTATAATCCGGATTCCGAGGCCAATTGACTGGAAATCAAAAGGGACAATACCTTTATTGCTATTCTTTTTATGGAAAATGTTGTTAAACATACCTAGATTTTCACTTACCAAAGTTAAGGAACACCATGCTTCTTTGCAGTGCATATGAGTATTTGAATACTATTGGAATTAATCCGAATAAGATAACAATAACCACAAGCATTGTGATTGCAGTGGTCAATAGGACTCTGAAATACAGATTATTTATTGAAAATTTCACAACTTAGTTATTTTTAAAAGATTGTTGTTAGACATCTAAACGTCACAATTGGCAAGTGCTAAAATACATAGAATGCTCATGTAGGAAGAAAAAGAAGAGTTCCAGCTTAGTAGAGGAATTTTTACCTAACCCGCCACTACATTTTCTTCCCCAACTATGCATCTAACGTGTGGGCGAGTGGAAAGCTGAAACACGCCCGAGATTTTCCAGCCTGATTACCGATGGCACCGATACCCATTCCCAGGAGGTCATCTAGCTTTTGCAAACAAAAATGCAAAAGCTGTACGTTTTGTTCTATTGATTGCTATCCACAATTCATTAAACAGCTGCCTTTGAAATAATAAAGGCACAGCTTGAATCCTACTTATATGACTAAAACTGATCAGCTAGAGTGGTTAAATAGGTATTTGATATTTTGTAATGGACGACTAGCGTTGCAGAGGCGATCAACATTGGGGGATTTTTAACGCCATAAGAAAAGCATTGTTCCCCAACGTTGATTGACTCTGGAATTCCTTTATCACTAGTCGTCCACTGGTGAGACATGGATCAATGACCATACCTACACAAATCTCCAAGTGTATCCAGATATTTACATGTCATGTATAAATATTTTTGCTTCAACTGAAAATATTAATAATTTCATTTCTAATACTGGGTGCGGACTAAAGTTCTCCAATACGATGACAAACAATGGTTTTGTATTGTTACCCACTGGCTACTTGCATGGTATGTTCTAGGGATGCCTTCGGTTAGTAGGTTTCATAACCAGATATTCGAAACAAATATCTGGATATTCAGTTTCTCCCCCTCACAAAAAAACAAAAGCAAAGAAGGGGTATGACTTTACCAGTTGGCAGTTTAGTTTCAGTTAAGTTTTCAGCATTTTAACCCAGTTATTAACAGTTTTTTTTAAAACTATAGTGCTG
>QKMV01002695.1:0-10032 GCA_003287335.1 Lednia tumana
TATAGCAGGAACGTTGATTTCAACTTCAGCTAATTCATGATTTGGCGCATGAATAGGGCTTGAAATTAATCTACTTTCCTTTATTCCGTTAATTACAAATTTAAAAAATTTGTTCTTAACTGAAGCCTCCCTGAAATATTTTCTAGTCCAAGCCTTAGGTTCTCTTTTGGGGGTGTGTGTTTGTGCTATTTGCAGCTCAAACTATGAATTATTTCAGGGGATCATTATTATTTAATACATCTGAAATAGATCCTATCCAGTATCTGCGTACATGTCAGATAAGGATCTTATCTCTAATATTAATATAGCCTATCTTGGAAGTTCATAGACTTGCAACAATGATATGGTTCAGCTGATATTACACTAGAATGTTGCATGATGAATGAAGAACTGCCACTTCGGCTCGACTTTTTGCGTAGGCCAAGCGCGATTTTTGTAGGTCAGCAGTTTGTCTCTTTTTTAATGTGCAGTGCAGGTATTTGCGTAATTCCTTATTACATTAGAAGTCATGAACTGCATTTTGAAGAGAGATACAAAAGCAATGAACATAGATACACCTATCAGCTCTTCTGGGAGTCAATGTATTACTTCCAACTGAGGCTTGGGTTCCATGAACAACTAACCTAAAATTAACCTTGGTTTTACTTTTGATTGGGCCATCTAATCAATTCATTATAGTCTGAAATGAAAACCGAGTTAAAAAACTAGAAACTTGGGAACTGGTCGTAAATTCCCAAAATCTTGAGGTCAGGCCAATTATGCTTTTGTCAGACCGTATGTTCAAATTTGTTTGCTTTTTAATTTATTCCCCTATAATTTGTTCCTTGATGGGCATTCAGATTAAAAAAACTTACACTAGATGAAACTTCGGCTGCACGAATGTGTAGTTGGTCCCTATCAAAATTTCAGTCTTTTGCAATTATTTTGCACTATTAGCATATACTAGTACTTCTTAATCTTGCATTTTTTTTTGCTGAACTTTGGAGTCAATTTGGCAGTTGCTATCCGACCACTTTTGCACACGTGTGCTCAAGCCTAACCAGCTGGTCTCTGGTCAGTGCCGTTGTCCAGTAGTGTGATAAGAGAGCCAGACAGGAGCAGTCAGCATGGCTCACCTCCAGCTGCCTGGATTCAACCAAGACATCGCGCAGCTAGAGTTTGATGGGGTAAATATAAAGATTATTTTTTGTACCAGTAAACGGTGAACAGAAGCACATTCCCGATTTAGCTTTACGCGCAGTCACGTGTTTTATTTATATAAAGTCCAGTTTGCTTAGCTAAATCTAGCACATAGTCAAGAAACTACTGTGTAATGTATTCTCTCAACAGCTGACTAAAGGAAAATAATCACTCGTGTAACTAGCCTATTGATCTCGTTTCGTGGCAAGGCCTTATTCCTTACATTCTTGCTTATCTTATGTGTGAACATAATCATCGATACAGACAGCATGAAAAGTTAGGCCGATTACCATTCCTTTCCAGGTGTTTGGTTGGAGAATTGAAGTGTATGGTTACTTGCGCTAATTGATGTGAGTTTTCTTACTTATAAAAAACGTGAAAAAACGGACAATTATTTTTACAAAGATCTTTGACAGTTACTAGTAATTACCCTTATGCACAGAGTAATTTAAACCTATGGGACATATGGGTTCGACCAAAGCTCTAGGTTTGATACCTGCTGCATGTGTAGTGGTTATTGTGGTAGTAGGTAGGACAATTTAACACGTTCATTTCGTTTCGGTTATATAACAAATAACCTGTTTTTTAAGACTCAATTCATTTTAAATCAGGAGAAGCTAGCTGCTGCCTGTAATAGAATCGCGATTCAGCAACTGGTCCTGTTATTACGCGACGCATGAGTTCATTGCACGCACTTACCTATGTACGCATGTCCCACCTACGGTGCATCTTTACACACGTGATTTTTTATTTCATTCAATTATCGTAGTGGTGAGATTTTCATCTTGAACCAGTCTGCGATATAGACATATAATTAACACTATGCAGGTATTTGTAACGATATTTCTGAGAACAATTGACTGATCGAATTGAATTGGGCTGCAGTTCTGGGACTGGTTTGTCAAAGTGAACGACATCCACGAGTTGTGGAAAGCACAGCCGACGTACTTGCTGGTGCAGGCTTCTTTCCTGTTTGGCTTCCTCACCACTTTGATCCATGGTAAGGCTCTGTGAACAAATTTGTTTTGTTTTTATTTTATTTGTTTTCTCCTCGTATCTTTCGGGACTTTATGTTATCTTGGCCGCTGATTCCATAAAACCCCAGCTGTGAGTATCTACTTAGTACTTTCCTATACCACTGTGATAAACAGGGGTATTTATTCACATTTATGGGCCCCGTCCTCTTCGCCTGACGATACTTTTCAATTCTTCTGATGAGAATAAAATGCTTTGTTATTCCCACCGTGTAAAACTTTCAGCCGTATCTACATCTCATCATCTGTCAAAAGTTCAAAACGCTCGGTCAATAATCAGTTCTCCATCCACCTGGAGATATCAATTAAAAGTCTTTATTCAATTATATTGCAAGTTACATAAGTACAAAAAGTAGGAACGATAGAGCCACTTGGTCACTACTCATTACATATTAAGACTGAGTCTAGACTAGATAAGGCATCGACAAACCTCAATTTATTTCCCCGTAAATACCACGCCAATACCTACCGGGGGGGGTAGGTATTGGCGGTGCCCCCCCAGCACCGTGTAACGCTATATGTATTTCACTCTCCAGCGGTACGCAACGGGGGTCGCTACCCCTATCTCTGGGTCGGCACCATCCTCCACGGTATCGTCGTGGAGATCATTACGTACAACCTGGACGACATCGACAACTTTTGGCACTCGCAGACTCCCATCGTGTTCCTGGGACGACGCCTCCCTCTGCACATCATCACGTTGTGTGAGTGACCTTATGGCCTAGGGGAGTACGAATTATTTTTGGAGTGGGGGGGGGGGCAGGGGGTGGTCAGATCCAAACAAAGAGATAGTAAGACGAATTTTCATCACCCCAAACATTTCGAGAGGGAGGTCTGGTGCTCACGTGTAAGTGGGTGGGGGTTCAATAGGCCTGAGTCAGAAAGAAAAAACTACAAATCAAGGTGACAAGGATAAAAAATTTAAAGCCATGAGTCCTCAAGTAAGTAGGTATTTTTGAAGTGATTTTAATATTCTTCAAATACAAATCAAGGTCATTTTGATTCAAAACTTTGCTTTTCCCAAAAATGGCAGCAACTTCAAAGTAAAAAATGGTGGCTATTTTTTTGTAAGGTGCATTTTTTTAATCGCAAACTCTGTTCATGGTCTGAGTTTATGGTACTAGTTCAGTTAAGCACGAAAAGAGCACATTATAAAGACTCGACAATAAGCATATGTTTGATTTAATTAACAAATAGATGCGATCATATAGATTTTTAAACAGTGTAACCGAATCTGTTAAAAACCATCTTGCAACGCGACTCGGCTTGCAAAGTCTTTGACATGAAAAAACTTCCAGTTCGAAGTATTTGAATTGTTTATTGTCCCACTCCCCGACCAAAATCCTCTTGTTATTTATACTATGACCAACTCGACTAATAAGGAAGCTGATTTACTTTTCATTTGGAACACAAATCGACCTTTACCATCAACGTTGTTTGGTAGTGGAGTGTGAAAAGTTGTCCCCTTTTTTCTTTGTAAGTTGTCGTTACCTGTAAATTCCGTCATCGTTCTAAACCAAGTAATGGCAAACGCAATTGCCTTGTAGACTGAAACGTAAATTAAATGTAAGCCATAAAAACATGTACACCGAAAAATTCAACAAACAAACCAAAAACTGGATAAAGGCACAATCAGATCAGACCACTTGCTACACATATAAGTAGGTAGAAGGTACACATCTTTTAATTTTATTACCTCCAGATATAAGCCTCGTGTTTGAAAAGCGAAGCAAAGATAGCAGATCATAGGGAAATCTCAACTGTGTTAAAAAACATATGCCTATATGAAGTTGAACTGATTTTTTTATTATAATAAACCAATATTATTGCGCTCCCTTGTGTTATTATGTTGAATATGTTTGATTAAAGCCTATAAATGCTTGCTACGAAAGCTATGGTGTGCAGCAACCTCAACAGTAGGGTGTGTTATCTACACAAATCTGCAATAAAGCTGTGCAGACTTGTAAAGATTTGCGGAAATAGCTCGTTTAGTCCAACTTTACAAAATCGTTTGTAGTAGGTAGTATTGAAAAAACGACGAAAATTTAATATTTTATGCTTTACGAACATTCTGAACATTTTTAAAACTTTGAGGTGGTCAATTCTTAATCTCCCATCAGAAATCGCGCTTGGAATTTTTCGACCTTGAGTACCTACGAGTAATTTTGGTCCAAAAAATATTGGAGACGATGACATATTCATATAGCGTACATTCTAGAAAAAAATGGCTTTATGATAGGTAGTTTAATTCAATCGCAGTCATGTGATTATCGGAGGAATCAGGCGTACTCTACGTCTATCCATGTGCTGTACTGGCGACGATAGAGTCGCCGCTCGCTCTGACCGAAATCTTAACTAATATGTGTAAGTTCATCAGAGTTCTCCAATACCTTTTGGAATGTCCTTTAAGACTACCATGATTCACTCAAGTCAAGATCATAAAATTAATTTTAGAGGGTTACAGCTCCTATGAGAAAATATTTTTCAAAATTATTGCAAACAAGCCGGGAACCCTGGCTTACCTGCAAATCTGATAATAAATCACCAGTATTAACCGAGAACCCCCTGGACACATTTTTGGTTTGAATTTAGTCTTAAAACTCCCCCTCGCAATAAGCATTGCGAGTAAAAGAACCAAAGGGTATATTATAGCAGTCTCATTGAAAGAACGCAACTCTTCAACTGAATCACACTAAAAAACAATTCTTAGCAAACTAGAAAGTTCCCCTCGGCCCGTATTTGAACCCGTGTGATTGGATTTGTCGGCGCAGACCCGGTGTTCCTGTACAACGCGGCGATCGCGGTGGCCAAATTGCGTCTGCCTAACTGGGCCGAGCCGTTCGCCGTAGGACTGACCGTGGTGCTGATCGACATCCCCTACGACATCGTCTCCGTCAAGTTCCTGCACTGGACCTGGCACGACACCGACCCCAACATTGGCGAGCGACACTACTGGGTAAGTCAGGTTTAGAGATCTGACATTTTTACAGGTCTGATATGCTTAGAGTTGGATGCAGGTTTTTGATGCTAGCTTTATAGTCAGCGTTCGTGCGAGCGACTAACACCGAATACAGGGAACACCAAAAGTTTTGATACCTTGGCTCTCTGGAAGGGAACTTTAACCAAAGACTCGATTGAGCGCGGTACGAGACAAGTTCTCGATCGGCAATCGAAAGGTCCTTAGCTCGTAATCCGGCTCAGCTAGACATTTTTCCCTCTACGCTTCGCCTCTCTTGACATTTCCTTTTCCCGAAGAGGTTTGCTCCATGCGTGCGAACACGAAGCAGCGCTCATCCAGGATGGCAGCCTTGGTGTTGATTGGTCCAATGGCTCTGTTCACTTCTCGTGCGTTCAATCGAATTCGCTGACATTATCAGCGCAACGGCTGCTTTGCAGGAATTTTCCTGGACACAAATAGCAAGTTCGTCAATGTCAATGCTCCAGGAGAATTGATCTTACTATCTCATTGAAAATAATTGTAAACACTAAGGATAAGTTAACGGGGGACACAACTTTTCCGCGTCGAAAATTGGTGGAAACTCCGAGCCGATTTGAATTCCAAAAGACTACGAGAAGTTCAGGATCAAAGTTTACTTTTCTTTCTCGCTTTGCAGCCATTAGATCCGTCAGTTAAAATAACTTTGTTTCTGTTCAACAACCAGTGTAAAAGTTCCCGCATCTCAACGGAAGTTCCAGACCAAAGCTAACCCCTTTTCCTCTTATTTGCAGGTACCGTGGAACTCGTACTACTTCCACGCCACTTTCGCCGCCAGCTTCACGTTCTTCTTCCACGCTTTCCGTCGTTGGTTCTGCACACCTCGTACCACCGACAAGTGGCAAGCTTCCACCTTCCGTAAAGAAGCCCTCTTCACTGTCCTGCCTGCCTTGCTTGGCATGCCTGGCGGGGTCCTGCTATTCCTTCCTCTGTACCATCCTCTACACGACCTAGCTGGTCTCCACTCGGAAGTCACTTTCTTCATGTTGTTCGCTGTCTTTCTGACTCTCGTCTGGTCGGCAGATCGAAATCCAGTGGCTGGGTCCAGACCGCAGAAGGGTCTCAAACCCACCAAAGGAACGTGGCTGGTGTGCCTGCAATTAGCATTGCATTACCTTACGTTCATCAGCTTCGTGATCTGGTGGAATCCCGAGGAGGAAGTATCGATTGGTCTGCACGAGACGACTGGACCGTGCGACCAGATCGTACCCATTCAGACAGCGTTTGGAACGGTGAGTTGCGATTTGGGGGATTCTTTCAGGGCAAGGCCAGTTGTATACACGGCGTCGTTTTTGTTGGAGGGCTTTAAGCAAGTATTCACCAGTTCACTCGCCTTTCCATTACCTTCTCGACAGCAAGGGTCATGGGAGGAATCTTGCTGCTCGAGCGCTAGCGTCCTTCGGTAGGGACGTCAAGTGGTGGCCCTCTATGGTGCTTTTTGACAGTGTTATAGGCTACTTGCTGGCACCGGGTTGCCGTCTGGCTGAGCCATCCCTGAGCGGCAAATTTAATAGAAAAAGTGAAACTTACTTTCTTAGGATACTCTATACTTCATCCCAAGGAGAGTTAGACTCTATGAGAGTTTTCTTCAACTGCAATATCCCTATGAGCTAACGAACCCAAATGTCTGGCTTTCAGGTTCTGAATAAGCGCAAGTATCTATGCGTGACGGACTACGATGAAGGCTACTTCGACTTCAGCTGCCTTCCAGGAGGCAGACTTCCGGTGAACGGGTCCACTTGGTACACTGCTTGTGGGACGCCGTTCAGCAACCGAACGGAGTATATCGCAATCATTGGCACGATCTGCTTCACTGCAGCCGTCGTCTTTTATAACCTGCACTTCGGCTCGGCGAGGGCGTCGCTGGATTCGGCGACCAAGAGCAAGCCGAAGAAACACGTACACTAGGGTGATTTGATGGATTGTGACTGCTAAAAAATCCCGTTGTTATGACTTTAATATTCTATTGTTATTACGTCATCTTGTTGTGAACGTGAGTCGATGTCAGGGTTGTTTTAAACTTTGAAATATACATAACTTACTCGGAAGTTGAACCTGTACCAATCGATTTATTTCAGTGTAATCAGTAGCAAATCGTAAGCATGTCAACTGGGGAGTCATGACATATATTTTTATGGCTCAGCTACAACCACAAAATACACATTTTTAAATCTTGATCAGGAAATTATTCCAATTTGGATCCCTATTAAGCAGTCAACAAAAATTAGACATCAATACTTGCTCTACTTTTACGTCCATAGCGATAATTCAGGTACTTGATTGGATTTTAAATAAATCACATGCACAAATATCAATTCAACACTCACGGTAACTAGCAACCAGCTGGGAAAAAAGCGCCAACTGTGCTTGTTTACGCATTCAAACGTTACAAAACACTGTACATTAAAAGAGCTACAGTGTTCATTGCAGAGGTTTTTTTCTGATTCTCAGGATAGACAGCGTCTACCTTGTCTCCCCTGATGCGTCGCCACTGATAGCAATAACTATGAATATTAATCTTACTTTTCAGTGTTGCAACATTCTTAAAAGGTATTGTTCACGAAAAAAACGTGATCTTTTAAAAATTATAGTTGCCTTTTCCCGTGGTGTGTGATTTTTTTTCATTTAGCAGCACCCTGCTTGGCGCGTGAGGAGACTAGCCGAGACTCTAGTGATCTGTAACCCCCTTCCTCTTGCAAGCAATAGAAGACACAATAATATTGAGTTTGCTTTCCAACACCATTAGATTGAATTTAAGCAAGCCCCACTATTGCAAAGCTTAGGTTGTTCATCACCAAAAAAAATGTGTAGTCTTTGCTTGAAAATCTGTCGATTTTTTTAGCTGACCAAACAAACAAAGTTGTGGTAATTTGGCAGGGAAATTTGAAAATACTCGTTTGCCATCACTGCAAACGTGGGGCTATCTTAAGATTAATTGCAAGGTTTAGATTCCATTTTTTACCTCGATACCCAACATATTTGCAAGAAATGCTTGCCTATTTGGAAAATTTCTTGTTGTCATTATTTAATTTTTATAGTTTTTGAGAAAATGCCAAAAATGTTTACGTTATTTTGCATGATCTGTATCAAGACCAACATAAATATTGGGTAGAAAATAGACTAGCCTAAAGAGTGATGTTGTGAAATTTTTAGAACATTTCCTAGGCATAGATTTCATTCAAATTCAAGTATTTTTTTGTCTTTTCATGACCTGTTTTGAGTAGTTAAATTACTTTGCCAAAAAATATCTTTTCTTTGAAACTAAAAACTAAAACTCTTGAGGGCTTCGTGTTGATGCTGATCTCTTTTTATTTTGTTTGTTTGCGTTTATTCGCCTTCAAAAACAGCAAGCAACATTGTCTAAAAATCGTACATTTTTAAGTAATTGAAAAAATACATGTGATTCTGAACAAATATGATGGCATAGTATTTTATAAATATACGAGTATCTAGCTAAATGTATAAATTTTACTCGGACCATTATTTGAGTTTTAACTCTCCAATCACAACCATGTAAATCGAGTGTTTTCCTTAATTGCTGGAAAACTTCCCCAACTTATTTTTTAAACAATTTTTTCTTTGGTCAGCTATTACACATTTGTTTTTTATACAGGTAAGCAAAATATCAGTTTTTTTTCGTTGAAAACAGATGCACCAACGATACAACGCACACAGTATCCTTGCTGCAGCATCCTTGCATCCTTGCGGAGCTCTTTGTCAGAATCCAGAAAGAGGTCGTGTCACTTGAGTTGATTTGGCCCAGCTCAGGAACGTCCGAAAGGCCACAACAGCAAAACACAACTGAGAAGTGCATTAGCCGACAAGCCTCGGCAAATGTTGTGCCAACCCTCAGTGGTCAGTATGGTTGGCGTATGACCCCAGAAATCTCAATGCCACTAACGGCTTGTCGAAATGAGCCATGAAAGGGAAATAAGGCTGGTAAGGACTAAGGAGAAGGTTGTGGTCTGTGGTAGAGACATTTTACTGGAATGGTGGTGGTAATTTATGGAACCTACCTGGCAATCGATCACCGCAATGACAAGGAGATAAGTAAAGGATAGTTAAACAATTTTATCTGTGGGTTCATTTTATTCGAACTATTTAAAACGGAAGATAAATCCGTGTGTCAAGATAATTCTCTTAGCCGGCCCCAAAAAGAATTAGGGCATCAGAGAAAAAAAAAAGAATTGAATAATTCGCTGCCTCCAATGTCTGGCTTGACTGCGGATGTCCAGTGGTTCCAAAAGTTCCCGGATCTACCTCTACCATCCAACCCTACGCTTCTTCCACTTCCGCCGCTGACTTTCGGCTGACTTTCGCTGTCATGGTTTTGGCTGATAGTTTCGCAACTTCCAAAGGTACATCAAAATACTGATAGACTTGAACAACACGCCGAAGCACAGTGCGAACATAACCAACAGCCCTAGCAGGATCAAGTGTCCGTCCACCATTGTATCGTCCACCCGCATCGTGAAGACACCGGCTAACTGAAACACATTTCGAAATAAACGGAATTCTATTGGCTTTTATTGTAACTTGGTCTCTCCCAAAATTAGCAAAAATGACGAAGGGGGATAGATTTTCTTTCCATGGAAACGAGGAAAACTGATTTCCCTCTTCGCTGGCACGCGCCTGCTGCCTGTGACGTCATTACTAGGACTTCATTCTTCGTCCTAGAATGCGGGTGCATTCGCTATTTTCAATTTTTAAAGTTTGAAGACGGCTCTCTTTGGAGACGGCTCTCTTTGGAGACGGCTCTCTTTGGAGACGGCTCTCTTTGGAGACGGCTCTCTTTGGAGACGGCTCTCTTTGGAGACGGCTCTC
>QKMV01002697.1:0-12766 GCA_003287335.1 Lednia tumana
CCCCCCCCCAAATCCACTAATCCACTATTTTGGATGTGCCCCGGGTAGCTGGCGAGGCACCAGCCGTCACTGTTGTTGAGAGTGTTTTAACTACTTCTTAATTTTCGCGATGTAATGCAAAAGTTCCCGTCAAGTGCAAAATGTGTCCATTTTTCGTTATTTTCAAATAGCTACAATATCATGATGCATTTTTTTTTTGAAATTTCAGGCATTGTAAGGCGGCAAAATTTTTAGTTTGAATTTTGGGGTTAATTTCTCAAGCATTTTGAAAGCCACCAATGAACATGGCAGGCTGATATAAGTCCTAGCAAGGTAGTTTGCACGCCCGTTGGAGATCCGGCGATGGGGGTGTTAACTGTAAACTATCGATACACCATGTCGGTGTTTTCTTTTAGAGGTAGGGGTTGCAAAATTAATAATTGAATAAAACTTGTGTTATATTTTGGCAATTAACTTCGTAGATTTCAGTCGAAAAATGCCAACGTTCTACAGCTGATTGTAGATTGTGGTTGTCAGTTTACGAGCAACTAGCTGTCTGCTGTTGAACTGTTGTCAACATTAATGCTATTTGAAGGCAAAATTCAAAGATGAAAGCGCATTCAAAATTTCAAATTTCAAAACCTGAATGCATAATGTATGTTTTAATACTGTGAAAAATCCGGGTCTTAAACTAAAACAATATTATTCTGTATAGTATTGTTTGGTTGAGTAGAAACCCCCATCTATAAAGAATATTTTCAGTTTCTTTCAGATTTATCTTTACATTTGGTTCGGTACTTTAATGAACATTTCTAGACTGAACTTTTCCTGAGTTTTATACTAACTTTGTTTCTTGTCACAGTAGAGATCTGTTGTTTTGCTCTAATTATTTTCCTGTACACTGTAATGGACTGATTTTGCTCTTAGGCACGTAGTATGATGGTACATTACGAAAGAATACTTCAGGATAGTAGGGTCAAATGGAGACAGTGTGTCCTACCAAAATCGCTGCAAGGGTTTCAACTCCCCGAGGAACGTCTGCATTGATTTTAGCGGAAGATTGTTCCACAGTTTGCACATTGCGTTGTAGTTTTCAGTTCATAGATACATACCAACAAATACGTTATCATGTCAACTTAATCATGATTGATCTAGCCTTGATTAAGCAAGTTCATCACGTTCTGGGAAGGTAGGTAACTAGTTAATCATTGCTAGGTAAAGCTTAACTACATTCACATTGATAAGATGATCATGATTAAGCTCTCAACACTGATGTGTTAACTTTTCGATTAATAATTATTAATTTTATCACAATGCCTTTACATTACAGAGAAATTAACTAGAAAACTATCTGATGCATGTGTGGAGGAAGAAAGCCCATATTATGCAAAAGTTTGTATTGTCATTTATGAGCATGTGAAACACTAGCTGATAATTTTGCATTAAACACTTTGTGATTTTGCTTCTGTATTTTAGTTCACAAAAAAAAATACTTGAGCAAAACCACAGCGTGTTTAATCTAAATGTTTTTTTATCCTGTTCTTTTTCCAGATTTCTTTCAGATTTTAATCCCGTTTTCATTTTTCAAAAAAACTCACGACAGGTTTCCCTATAAACTTTACCTAGGATGATATTCTGAAAAAGTGGTTCAAGTCGATAGGACTGTTGACGCTTGACTTTCTCACTCGAATTCCCGCTTGCACTTGGCCCAGCACGGCATATTTGAATATTTTTCACAGCCCTAATCGCTCTCTTGCAGTGATAGCTTGATCGTATCAGGCAGCACGGCACACAAAACCGTGCTATCTATGTAATAAGAATTTGAAATGTTGGTTGATCTTCTTAGGAAGGAAAGGGGATAATGGAAGAATTCCTAGACAAATGCAAGCGGCTGGTCTCCGAAGGGCTTAGCGAAACTGAACTGATGCAGCAAGTTGAAAAGCTCAAGGTGGACATTGGAACGTCGAAGAACTCATACGTCGATTCGTTGGTTGCCTAGAAGAAAAAAGCATGACATTTCTGTAAAGCAAACTTTATTTTGCAAGATATTGTGAGATAAATGAAAATGGTGATACAATTGAATCACTCTAAAGACTTAAATTTTTCCTGATTTATGTTCAAATGATTTTCTTTGAATGATGAGCAATTGTCTCAACAAAGTACAACCTTTGGAACTACCTCGTTTTGACATATTATGCAAAGGAATGATACGCCAGTGCATGTGTCTGAGAATGTTCAGTAGCACTGAAATAAGTAGTTAGGTAATGACTTTCTGGAGAAAAGTAGCCAAGAAAAGTTGGAATGAAACTGTTTTCTCAAGTTATTTGTTTGCTATTCGTGTGCAGTTTGAACCATCACCATTGTGTTGAGCAGAAAAAGCTCGCAAGTTTACAATGAATGCCACAAAACTTCTTTCCTGGCATGTTCCACAGCATATTAAATAAACAGTTTTGGTACATGACTCAAACTTTGGTTAATATTTCAAGTGTTTTCATCGCAGTAATTGAACGTAAAATACGGCTTACAATTAAAAAATTTACATACTCCTTCAATACTAACATAAAAGAATAGTAGGACAGTAACTTCTTATCACAAACACAAGGTTATTGCTTCCCACAAGGCAGAAGCTTATTTATTTTAAATCCCTACAATTACTATTTAAAATATGAAATCAAATCCAGCCTTTTATCATTGTTGTTCATTCATGTGAATAATGTGCAATGAGATAATGATGAAAAATGACGATACAAATAATATTATGATATACTGTACACGCAAATTCACAATAACTTCTAGCCAAGTAGCATGTAAAATTTAGCATTGAATTATCGAAGAAAAGTTCTCTACGAATAGTTAACAGTTAGCTGATTTAAAAAGAGAAATCAAAACTCATTATGAACAAGATGATACCATTCGTAAACTTCTCATTTGTTATCTGGGCCAGAACTATCCAAACAAAAAAATAATACCATTTTGAAGAGGCAATACATATCTAGACAGAACAGTCCTGGCCCTACAATGAGTGATGGAAAGTTAGTTCACAAATCACGCCATCCCATACAGCAAAGATTAATGTTCGCAAATTTAGATACACTTTAGAGTGGTTTTCACGGAAGGTATGCTCGCACAGTTGCGGTGAGAGGTTGCCTGCATACAGGGCAAGCACTGATTGATGGTGCACACTTGACGCAAGCAACCATGTGGCCGCACGGCAGGAACACGACTCCGAGCTCCTCGACGCAGCAAATTTTGCACAAACGGGCATCGTTGTCACACCTCCCTGTCTCCATGGGGATAGCCTCGAGGACGGGTGCTGACACATCTTGGGTGGGCGCAATCTCCAGCGCTTCCTATAAGGTAAACAGACTGTTAAGTGCTTGCCAATTTTGGTAATTGCGAGTATGGCACACTGCCGTGAGTGCTAAACAGATAATATGTCTACAACCTGATAAGTTAGTATTGGATCAACTGATGCACGTTTTACATGCAATTAGCAGGAATAATTGAAACTAGACTATTACCTTGCTTGTCAGATTCGCATTGAAATGCGCCGAAAATTGGTCCACAAACGATTTACCCTTGCGGAGCAGCACAAAATTACACTTCGGGAACCAAGTTGCGTGCTCCTCCCACGGATCATCAGTTTCCACCCAATCTTTCAGACCTCCCCCACAATGGAAGCATATGGTTTGATCACCCTTGCCTGAAAACAAGCAAACAATCGTTAGAAATGAAATTCCACAGACCTTACACTCGTCAACTTTTCTTAAATAATCGTAAAAGAAAACCTGCCTGTGTAAAAGAATCCGGCATCACTTAACACATCAGGCTTCTGTTTCATGGACACTGGCCAATGGTCAAATGATTTCACTCGAGCCTCACACGTGATAAAGCTCTTGTGCACCGGGGCAGATGCCTTGTTCACACCTAAAAGTTCTAAAGACGGCTGACTCAGCTCATTTTCAGGACCGGAAAATGGTCTCACTTCGATGCCATATGGCCCGCAAGTATCGTAACTTTTTCGTTCAAGAGACTCTGAAGAATGGGGTGTAGTGCTCTCTTGTGCTATGGGCACATTTCCAACATTCATATTCTTCAAGAATGGACAGTGTGGTTTCCATCGCAAATGATCTCGAAGCGGATCATCTCCTTGCTCCCATTTTCCTATTTCAACGCCACAAAATGCACACTTCACCAAATCTGCCCTCCTTGTGTAATAAAATCCAGCATTGGCCATTAGCTTTCGCTCCAGAAATGAAACAGGCCAGTTTTCGAACGTTTTTAGCCGTTCAGCTTCTCTTTTCAAGTCTGGTCTAGGCGAAATGATGGCACTGCTGGAAGGCAGCTGTCCGGTGGCATCATTCAGCCCCCTCGAAGATTCTTGTCTTGCCGTGGTTGATGCCGATGAATTTGCAGATGGGAAAGTTTCTAGTGCTGGCGACAAACCAATGGTTGGTCCATTGCCAATAGGTGCCATGGGAATAGTTGTAAATGGTTCCTTAAATTTTGCTTGTTCTGTGTTTGTTCCAAACGATCTGAAAAAGAAAATTAAGGAACGTCAAATATTGAGTTGTATTACGTATGAGATATCCATTAACCGTTTGAACAAACCGAAGGCCATCAGCCAGCTTGCATAAATATTTTGAAGGAGGTCCATTAAAACTTTCAACGGCCTATTTAAAAAACGCCATTGCATGTTGTTAGTATTATCACTTTGCGAGACCTACATTTGCACTCTGGATACGAAACGAATGCCAAATAAAATCCTTGTATACAAAGGCAAACGGAGGTTCTAAAACATTAGCAGCTCAACGTAAATATCACTATAATTTGTACAGTTTTCTATCAAACCACACTGCGTCACTTACCTAGTGTTCACGTCACTACCAACTTCCATTCAGACAAAGGGGTCACAAGCCTTGATTCACGGCGAGGGGAGTATGGAGAGGAGAAAAGGAGGGCCTAGTGCGACGTTGCCTGACTAAAAAATATCTTTCATATTCATCAATATCATACATCGAAGGTGGATCAAAAATTTATCTGTGGCAAGACCAATATTTTGCAGCTATTTGCTAATTTTCCTGAACCACATCATAAATTTAGTAAAAAAAAAATCATCGATTAGGTGTGTCATTCACGTAACCGCAGTGTTGGCAAATTGCAGCGCTAGAAGGGAAGGGCTAGCCTTGAAACCCGTTCTAGAAACTATGGCTTGGTCAGTTAAAATATTATCTAGTAGATAGCGCTTGCTATTTTTAGGAGCGAAAATCAAATTTCGGAAATTTCCGGCTCAGTTCAAAGATGTTATTTGGCCGACTAATTTTTCTTCTGAATGTGCTGCCTTCAAAAGTTTAGTTCAGAAATCAGAATTGAGATCTTAAATCTCTATTCTTTGCGAACCAGAAAATAATCATTGGAAATCGAAATATCGAGTCCGAAGGACTTATCTTTCCAGCTTATTAATTAGCAGGATCTGCGGGGAGCGAGTAGTGTTTGAAGTAATTTGTATCTTTGGTCCAAGCCAGAGATCTTATTATAGGTAACAGAAAAGCTAGCATCGATTTCTTTAAAATCCAATCGGCTTTCTCTACACAAATTAAAACCAAGTTCCGTGTTTTTGCATGTTACTTGATCGCAAACACAGCGAGTCGTTTATATCTATTTTATTGCGCTTATTAAAGGATACTAAAACTTCAACAGATTTGGCAAATAATTTGGAAGAATGGGGCAAGATCGCGGTACTAAGGCGAGGGCAGGGGATAATATTTTCAAGTTGAGATAAAAGCTTCACTATTAAAGAAATTGAACGTTGGTGTTGTATTAGGTAAATTTCGATAAACGCTCAATTAAAGATCTGTAATTTTTCGGGGGGTGTATCCCTCTTCTACCCACCTTTTATCTGCAAGTTATATGCGCCAGCCGACAATCTCTAAACATTGGCATGCTCATGCAACGTGCAATATAGGGTAATAAAATTGCCCATTTTTGAACGAGCCAAGCGTACCCGTGAATAGTGTGGTGATGATAAGTAATCCCAGGTTCCACTTGAAATGTTTAACTCCACAAAACTCGCACGATCACTGTTCACTTCAGAATGAAAATTATCTCACGACACGGCCATCCTCGACATTCCTTCTAACTCGCCTCGAGCGATTCTATTCTCACCACGAATTTCTTACTGCTTCTTCTCAACACGACTAACGCCGAGTGCAGTCGAACTCACCACAACCTTGTGACCTATTATAGCATTCCTGAACTAGTATATGAGTCATCGTACTTGGAAACGGAATCTCATTCATTCATTGAAGCTGTTGTTAACAGCTGGGGCTCCAGTTGGGGGAACGACGTCGCCCCTCTGTCGATCGAACCCCTATTTTTAGGGAATGCTTTTCAGCTGGCCTGGGTTTATATTACGATGCATGAATGGGGTAGCTTTTTGTTATCGTAGCAGCTTGCCGTGCCTACGCAACTTTGTTTATTATAAAGCAATGGTCGGATGTTTGTGGGTTGGTTTTCTGCCTCATCCTGTCCGCTTTGCTGCTTATCAAACCGAAAAGTTCCACGGGCGGAGGACGTGACGGTATAGATTGACGGGAAAATAATGTTTCGGACGGAAGGACGGACGGACGGACGATATCTCACCTCTGTTGGGTAGGTCCGTTCCAAAGGTCCCGTCCTGTCCCGTGTAGTGGGATCGTGATATCAGCGGGGTCCGAATCCGATCGGTAATGGCAATTCAGGAGCGGTGGAATTCGACATGGTTCTACGGTCCCGATCACAGACTTATCGAGATGCAGTCTCGTCTTCTGACGAAGCAGCCGCAGATGCCCTGCGAAATCGGGACGAGCTGTATGGTTACCGTGTACACAGCTCGAATAAACTTGACTCAGCATTTAGCTGTCTCGTGTCTGTTATCAGAATGGAATTGTACCCTCGCCTTTTAGCAAGATGCATGGACTTTTGAACCTTCCCATGTGATCCCATAGCTTCTCAGAATTCCCATAAAAACAAATGACGTAGTGCAGTAGAGAAACTTTCCTCCTTCAAAACTCAAGTATTTACATAAGATTACAGTAACAGCTTCGCTCAGCGGCCAGCGCCTATGCTCATTCATTGCTGTCACTACAAGTCGAGACTTGCAATGTTCTATAATCCTCTCCAAAATACCCCACACCATTTCTGACATCATTCTTATTTTCTCCTCGTGAAGTCGGTTGAGTCTAAAATGGCAATGCTGATGCAACCAACCGAAAAACCCCTCCCATGTTTCGACATGCTGCGGCTTTGGGGCTGCCTTTTGGGTGGATGCACTCTTTTTTATTACGTAACTTGAATGATGCAAATGCAATGCGTCTTATTGCCAGAGAAAAAAATGTGCGTGCACACCACATATGTACTTCTTGCCTAGCTCGCCTACTAGCTACAACGGAAGGGCCTGACTGGTAAATGGCGACTTCACGGTTCATTAGTTCTCTTACTCTAATTAGTGCTATCTAGTATCTTATCTCAATGGCACTAGAGTATTTATACTTTATTATCATAATCTCACTAATCTTCTAGATACCTCGTATTCTGGCGAAATAGAATAATGCCTTCTAGTAATGACAGCCAGCCTGTTAGCTATCTATCATTCTATGTGTAACTTTAATGTTCATTTATGATGCCATTGTAATGGCTTATCACCGGTAGAAAATAATGAAACAAAGGTGTAAAAAAGTAGAATTGAAAAGAACAAGGCACTTCCGAAAAACTATGGCAACGGACATGGTGAACGGTACGCACTAAAATGTCCTCCACATCTGGAATTTACTTTGAAAATATAGTCGTTATTCTCTTTGATCAAAGCTTTGATCGAAGGTTGATCAGCTATTTCAGATTGAAAGAAGGTACATGTGTTATGTCTGTTTCAGAGGGTTCGGTTACCAAATGGAAGGTTCTTTGTTTTCAGATTCACATGACAGCGTTAGAAATATCAGCACTGCACTTTTTTGTACCCATTTGTGGCAAGATCTATTTGAAACTTGTGGGACAAAATAAAAATACTACTTAACTTTTAATTGAATTATTTACACTACCTATTATTCCAAAAGCCACGCGGACAATACGCTGCATTAACTCTACGAATGCACTCAAACGCTAAAAATATTTGGAATCCAAAAACTTCCCTCACTAATTTCCCTCTCAGTTTCCCTAAACAATTTTGTATGGTCCTCATAGATTTAGAAAATAAATTTAAGAATTCCTGAAGAAGGTAATGTTTTGCGCACTTACTGTTCTGGGCTGGTTATCCGACTGCTGTACTCTTCCTCACTGCCCCAATAGAAATGGCAGTAGATACCAAGTAAGCTTTGCTGATAAGAGTTTCCAATGAATCCTTTGAAGATTACTTCATATGTTACTTATTCTGGATAAAATGAATTTCACGAGCTTTTAAATGTTTTATCACCTATAATTTCCTGAATAATTTGTTGTTGGGTAGGAACTACCCAGAAATTAAATGCTTACTAGTCATATTAATTTTCCAGAAATTGCTATACAGGATTAAATTCACACAAACACAATTCAACACAGTGTTACAAAAATACCAATGCATCAACTGACCTAGTGGACAATCTTTGCTTTCTTTCATTATTTGTACTTTTAATTTTAATTCCATATGACGCGACATTGATAGCAATTTGACAATGGATATATTTTGCTAGGTCAATATTGATTACTATGTCAATCTAGCTAATTCAGTCAATTTTAGACGAAAAATCAACCATAACTATTTGTTCTGCTATTTCGTTTGTAATTTAATACTTTGGGATCAATGCACTGGACTGGATTAAAATGGGATCAACTTTTGATACTGATAATCACATGCTAGTCATTTGGTGTGATTAATTATCCTTTTTAATTAGTCACTGATGATTTGCATGGAAACCCACTTGCTCAAGTCACAGCTGGCAATATTTCTGCACCAGTTGCACCATTCAGCATGCACTAACGTGTGTGGGCTGGGATGTCGAAAGGTCACGAGGGGGAGCGATACCAAGGGTAGATCAACATTGGCTTGGTCAAGTGCCAATAAAAATGAACTTGTAAATAAGAACTCACATTATCTATTTCAATATTGAGATACAGCGATCCAGTCATGGCAATACATTAATTGGTGATCAATCCAAAGTACCAATCAATTCCACATAAAATCTTGAGATACAAATCCTGCACGAATGGGGTCGGACCAAAGATTGTATTATATATGTACCCTTAAGGTGGGATTCAACTAGTCTAAAAAAATCTCTGTCTACAGCATACAATAAATTACAGATCTAATACACAGGGAATGAACTGCAATGATAAATTAAAACTAAATCGAGATCAATTGTGTTAAATTCACATAACAAATGATTTTGGTCATTCTAGAGAAATATAATTACCTTTTGACAGATTTATTGCACTGCCGTGGGGAAAGGAAAAGACATTTGATATTTAAGCGTTATTCACCACTCATGAGCCATGCCATAAGTCATACTCTACGTAGGACCTAGATTTTAGAAGGTACTTTATTAAAATATTAATCATCCAGCAATATGTTATCCCATTAAGAACCACCAGCATATTTAAAAAATATCGACTTATTCTTTCTTTGCTAAAACATCAAGTAGCTATCATTGAAAATATGTATCTAATTAAAAGTTTTAAGATCATAATAGCATTTTGCTTTTTAAATTTCCGAGTGTTTGAAGCGTGGGATTGACGATTTTTAATTTAATTTCTAAGTTCAGTTTACATGTACCAGTAATATCTGGGTATGTAAATACGTTCACCAAGCAATCTAAAAGCGGCAAGTAGTTTGCTTTTTTAAACTTAGTCACGTCAATCTTGGCGTTGCCAATTTCTGGCTTCTTGAGTATACATAAACATTTCAGAAATCAGATCATCAGTTACATTTGAGTTGTAGGAGTATCCAAGAGGTGAAAAAAGTGTCGAGATTTCGACATGTGTTCATGACAAAGACCAAAACGTTCTAAATACATGAACTTAATTTCCTGCACAACTAATGCCTAAATCTCAACGGTCTTGCATTACTTTAGTTAGAGCATGAGTGTCCTAAGTTCTCACGTTATTCACAGCTCAACCGCTTGCCAGAATGTGCAAGCCAGCAGTCACACCATGTACTTCGAAACCAAATGTCTATCTGGCATCAAGACAGAAAGAGAAAAGGATCAAGGTTAATAGGTTTCCCACTGAGCTCCATCAATGTAGTTATCAGGAGATGGAGAAAAATGTATAGCAAACAATAAGACATCCGTGCAACAGCTCTAAAATTGATGCCAACGGGAGGCCTGTACATGGGGGACTCTACAATCCTTTTGCACATTCACAGCAACGTAACAGCCAGAATGGTTTTTTCAAAGCGCCAGTTTTTCTAAGCCAGTCAGGGCTACAGGCTGCTGCAAAAGCAACAGCATATTACACTCTGATCGACTCATAAAATTCACAGCACCTCAAAACAGTCCGTGCTTTACTTGTGAATAAAACTGTGACACTAAATAAATACACTTCAGTTCCAAAGCCTACGCAGAAAAGGTCTTTATGGTTACTTCAATTGGCTGCCAGCTAGAAGCCTATGAGAGGAACGTCGTTACGGCAATTTCGTTTGGGTGAAACCTACGAGTGGAACGGTCTTACGGAGATGTTGATTGGGTGAAGCCTACGAGAGAAACGTCCTAACGGTGGCTTTGATTGGCTGCCGGCACATGGGGCAGTCCGCGAGGCTGGGGGCGCACACAATACAGGTGACGAGATGGCCGCAGGGCAGAAACACTACGCCCACTTCATCGTCCATGCAGATTTTACACATGCGAGCTTCGCGGAGCCGTCGGTTCTCCTCCTCGAGCGTGACCGAAGAGGCCATCGGCGCCGACGGGACGAGCAAGCTGTCCACGGAAGACTCGCTCGGCTTGGAGTTCTCGTGGGACCCACCAATCGTGGGAAGCGATCGGGAGCTGCAGAAAAACAGTGCGGATGTTGTAGCGGCTGTCAGTGCCGTATTACCGCCTAGACCCTGGGCTAATTCAATTGATGGTCTGCAGTCCAAAACTGGATCACGTTATTGCTAGGCTTGGGCTGCGTAAAATTCGTAAAACCACAGTTTTGCAAGCTCTGCACAAAGATTTTATACATTTAATTCAGATTATCAGGATTGGCCTTAATTATAAAGCGTGTTTGCCTATCTACTTGCTGTTAACTTTAAATTTCCCCCATTTTTTTAATCTAACTTGTGAAATGTTGTCCAGCCCCTTCCCACTTAGGTACACAAAAAATGTTTTTAGAAGTATTTAGGTGCGCCAAAGAATTCACAAAAAGGAAGTGGATTGTTGATTCAAGAGGTTGAATAAGAGCTAGTCTAGGCCTTGAAGGTTCAGGTTTGAGGCATAAAATTGGTAGGTATGCCAAAGTTACAATCATGGAGTTTTTGTCAGTTTTTGTTTGTGTCCACTGGTTGGCGTTGAGAAAAATAGTCAACGCACACACCCCTTCTGTCCCGACTATTCCATTTTCAAATATCAGGGAAGTGTTCGAAAGATTTTGACACCTTACTTACCCAGTAGGAATTCAAATTATCTCGTCTGGTCATGAAAGGAAGGGTTTTTTCCCACATCGCGTTAAATCGGCATAACTTCCGGATACGATCATTTTGAAACAAGGGAAACACTAACAGTTCTGCCACAAATGAGTTCATTTCAACCGGCAAATATTTCTAGACCTAAGGGAGCCAAAATCTTAAATCCACCAGTAGGTAGTGGACGTTGGCTTAGGACTTAACTGTCAAGACTAGGAGAGGTTATTGGACGACTAGTGATAAAGGAATTCCAGAGTCAATCAACGTTGGGGGACAATGTTTTTCTTATGGCGTTAAAAATCCCCCAATGTTGATCGCCTCTGGAACGCTAGTCGTCCATTGGTACCTTAAAAGGGATCGAAAAGCAACAACAATAAATGCATCTGAATTTTTCCCTTTCACAATTAAATTATGGCCTGTGCAAATTATGGCAAATTATGGCCTGTAAGAAAAATGAACAATCAAAACAAAAAACATGATTTTTAGAAACCATACCTTACATTAAACCATTAAAATATAAGGTTGTGGCAGCAAGTCAATGAAAAATGCCCAACTGTACATTTTATACAGTGTAGGTTTCTAAAAATCTTGCTTTTCATTTCATTTTTTTCAAGCTAGTTTGTGTTCACTTTCAAAATTCACAGTTTCATTGTTGTCTTTCATTTGGCCAATATACATTTGTTCAGCAATGAATTTCACCCTCTGGACCAGGACCTATGAGCCGCATCCAGTCCAAACTTTACTAGGGTGTATTGTCACCAGAGCTGGACAGGTGTGCTAAATTTCAGCCCTCTAGGTGCATGGGATGATGGTTAAAATTATATCACAGGATTTGAATATATAAGACAGCAAGCTAATACATAAACGGTATGTCAAAATAAATCTCAAGTAGGTACCATTTAGAGTTGAATAGAAGACGGTTTGCTTGCTCAATTACTAGGCATGTGAACTATTTAGTTGTAATGCCACGTACAAAGAGATAACTTTCAGTATGTAATGTAGAATATTTCTATCATTTGAAAAATGTCAGCTACAGTCAAGACTCGAACCCCAAACCCCAAGACAACAAACTGGAGATGAAAATCCTTGAAAAAAACTGTTAAGGACTTTCTAACCCTTTTTTCGACTCGCGCATTGACTGTTTAAAATCGCTATAATTAATAGATGACACATTCG
>QKMV01002698.1:0-12765 GCA_003287335.1 Lednia tumana
ACAAAAGTTGCTTTTGGACTTCCACCTATCTATTAGAGAGAGACAAAAAACTCGGTGGTGGTATGGCCCAATCTTAACCTCTCGACAGTACGGATTAATGGAGCAATCCCATACTGTTCGAGTTGTACCGTCATTCGCAAGGGACGTCAAGCGGTGGTTCTCTTAGTGCTCGACAGGGGGCTACGTGTAGGCACCGGGTTTCTCCTCATCCATGTTAGGTTCATCATCACCCTCGTTATCACCCTAGCATTCACCGACGCCATAGACCTGTGCCACAGGGCCAGTTGTCAGTACAGTGCGTCATTAAACGCTACATTAAAGAACTGTATGTAAGAAGACCGGTATGTGGCCTGTGGTAGAAGAACTGTCAGAATTGACAGCTGGAATTCTCGTGGGAAATCACGGAAAATCAAGTGACCAAGTGCTGGCGGGATATTTCGAGATTATGTTGGTGAGAATATGGGCTTATCTTGAGGTAGAGGAACTGAGGTAGATGAGCTCGTATGGCTGTGGGAAATAACCGAAACTACGTGACCATTGATTCTGGGACCTCCTGATTGCAATGCAGACGCTCTCATACTGAGACTCCAAAAATAGATAAAGGGTAGAGATTGAAAGCTTGAAAGATACGCTTGTCAGCTATCTTAACAAAATCGCGATTAAACTCGCGAACGTATAAATATAGGTACGTACTTCCAACTCTTTTGTAGCGAAGGCTGGAAATACTCCCAGCTACTCGTTGTCTTCGTGCGCTATCATATTCGTTTTGTAGAAAGTAACGTACGTAAACAAAAGTTGCGTTTCAAACGTGTATTTAACCAACAACAAAATTGGTACCACTCCCAGCCAGCGAACGGTTCGTCATTTCGGATACACCGGTTCTCGTGAGATGAATTGCGCCGCGTCAGAAGTTGGATGGGGCACCATTCATCCCAAGACCCGACAGCTCGGAAGGTGCGTTGGAGGGGTTGAAGCTGGTGCAGCTGCTTCACTCTCCGTGAACTCAAACTATTGCGACAGCACGGATTAGTAGAGGAATCCACTCTGTTCGAGTTGTACCGTCCTCGTGACCCCCAAAATGGTGCTTTTTTGGATAGGAGTACCGAATAAATGCTGGTATCGCGTTTTCCCTCTCCGTGTTCATCGTCACCCTCAACTTCATCCAATCATTCGCGGAAGCCAATAGACCAGCGTCAAAGCGCCAATTGCCAATACATCTCGCTGTAAAAAACCATTTAATCAGTCAAAAATAAGGTGAAAAGCCTTCAAAAAAACTGTTAGTAAATGGGTTAAACTGCTGAAAAGTTCTAACAAACAAACTGCCAAACGAACAACCGCCCCGAGTAAGCTTTCAATACAGTTAGCGAAACGTTGGCAGTTTGTTTGTTAGAAGATTTCAGCAGTTTAACCCATTTACTAACAGTTTTTTTGACAACTAGTGCTGAAATTAGATAGAAGACACGAGTCTTAAACATTTAGTAAGGTGCAAAGTCACTTGCAGAAAGCCCATCGACTGGACGTGGCACCAATTAAAAAATAGCCATGTTTTTTTAAACAAACAGATCGATCGTCTGTCCATGGTCTGTCTGCGTTGGTGCGCCTAGTGAAGTTATTTGACCTGTTCGTGACGTCATGGCTACATCTTAAACTAGCTACACCTCACGTACATACTCTTTAATGACATCACGTCGGTGACGATGATGTGATTATAGCACGGCACGACCGCAGAAATACCTTTCGACTAAGTTTACAAGTCACACTGGACGGACAAATGTCTCATTCTCGATCCTCGTACTCGCTTTTTCACGGAAAATCGGTGCGTTACGTGCGGCGATGGAACCGGAAGAGAATTGCCCAAATATTTTACCCCGATTATATCCTTCTCGTCGCGTAGGAACTATAGTTGTTGGAGTGGGGTAAAAGGGAAGTAATCAATTCCGACGTATTCCTGAAAGCGGGATCATCATCTTATATCATGGGCACGTGGGCTAATGTTTTGCCAACATTTTTTGCCGAGATATTTGGGGGGTAACCCCGCAACTCGTAATATGCGCAGCTATTTGCGTCTGGGTGGAGCACACGGGCGCCCAGTATGTTGCGGATTATCACCAGGGGTGTGGAATCGAAAAGGGAGTTGTCAAGATGACGGTGGTGACCTGTGGTTGTAGAACTGTCCTTGGATTTCTCTGGGATGGAGTTGGGAAATCACGGAAAACCGCATCCAGGATAGCCGGCCACCAGGGTTGAGCCCATGAGACCTGTTAGCAAGGCAAATGGACTCGCACGGTGGTATTCCGGGATCTGTAAAACAGTGAAAGATGGCTTCTTTTGTGTTTACATGTTGACCAGCTGGCAACTTTTAATTCTGTGCTTCTCAAACACGAGGGAATGACACAATCGTTTGACGTTTTGTCGACTGTGAAAACCAACTGCAAACAAATTCATAATTCAAAAATGAACTGTGCAACAATAGCTGTCGTGTCTTGCCATATCTATATCTCTATCCGTTGTTAAGGCCTGTGCATAACCTAGAATATGCAAATGACGAGCAATTGCAAGTTAATAAGATTCATTTCTTGATCGCGATCGTTCTTGCTTGGCCGGTGCTCTCTCGCGATGCATTACAAATTGCACAAGTACAGTTTTCCGACCTTACAAGACTTCGCAATGATTGATTTTCTTTATTACAAGATTAGCAAACACTTGCATGTTGTCTTCAAATCACATCTCCTGCCAACTGTAACGTACCGTCCTACCGAAGGGACATACTTTTGCGCTGGTCTTTCAAGACCGCCTGACTTGACATTGAAATATTTCGTAAAAATATTCGTTCTTACTTTTGAATCGTGAAAATCAGAATACACTTTTGGTTGCAGGTGGCAATCTAACTAAAAAAATTTGAAGTCTACTATTTGTTGATAGCCCCCACACATAATTGGCCCAAAAATCTGGCGAAATACGTCTATTTCATAACTTACGAGGATTCTCTATTGTCGTAAACGCCTACAGAGACAAGCCAGAAACCAATTCACCTATAACGAGCGAGAACAAAATAAGACAAGGTCGAAACAAAGTGCCCTAAAAATGTATCGAAACTAAAAAACAAACACACTGCAGTCTGTCTTGTAAAAGAGTAGCCTAAATAAATCCACCTAGGGGCCCACCATAAACAATAACACAAAAAATCAACAAAATTACACAAGGTCAGGCAGAAAAAATTGCCTCCCAATCATTCCCATAAAACGTCAAAATGATCCGAGTTAAAGAAGGCGGAGAGTTCGATGCCCGATGGCTGTCACCCACCTACGCGGTCCAGCATGCAGCATCCAAGGCGAATGCTATCTTTGCATCTTCATCATCAGTGGGTGTATGCGATATTAAGGCCAGGGTCGCGCGGCACATTTTGCATCTTATTAGACACGCTTACGTGAAACACGAAGGTGTGCCAGTGTTATTTAATGGTCGATCAGGCCCGCGGCGATGCCAGGTATAATCGTTAATGAAAACGAAACCGAGAGATTTGGCGATGTTTGATCTTCATTTCGGAGCTCGTTTAGGCGAGAACGTTTTAATAAGTAGGGTACTGGGTGAATGTACATATTTCGCTGTCTGGGGCGTTCCGTATTGAAAATGAAGCTGATTCTATTTTAGCCATGTGAGGTATAGTCTTTGTTTTAGTTATGAGTGCACGGAATTAGAGGTGATAAGGTTGTTATTTATTGAAATTATTGATTAGTTGATAGGACTCGGGTTTTATACCCGTAATGACTTGGTCGCTGACTCGAGCGCAGAGCTGAGTTGCCAAATACCAAATTGCCTCCCCAACTCATCTACCTATATGTGGCAATATGGCATGTGGGGGCCTACGAGATATTTTGACAACACAGTTAGACCCATCTATTCTGATAGATAACATGTTCGGGATGTTATCATCGATACTTACAAGTGCGAGGATTAAAACGTGTCAAAATTCCGTGCACTTCTAACTAAAGCACCGACTATGCATCCTTGTCCCTAGTTAGAGTTTTCCGTTCTTGTTTAATCTGGTGTTTTAATGTGTTGAACACATGTTGCGGTGGAGATGACTAAACGCTGAAGTAGTCTTTTAGAGAAAGAGGGAGAGAGATATCGTCCTTTCGCGGCCATTTATGGCAAAAGCAATCATTTTTCTGACTCACCGAACCGTTGAAATCTCCTGCCTGTAATCGCAATCGGAACTGGAATCAATATTTTTCCCTTGATGGGAAACGATGTGGAGTTCATAAAGATTGCGGACCCTCCATCGACCGGCATCTACCGAGTCAGAGGGGCGGATTTAAGGCTAACAAGACACTAAGCAAACTTTATACGAAGGGCTGCGGGAGGGTTATGCATTCACTATTTTAGCGGCTTTATTTTGTTATCAAGAGACTTTATTAAAAAAAAAAAAAACTTGGCAAGGGACCAAGTTGTAGTATTTACCTATTTTGCTAGTCCTTGTCAACTCTAACTTTATAACCTTTAAAAGTCTTAAGTCTAGAAGCCTGACAAAAAAGAAATTAATTTGCCTCTGATCTCCCGTCAATTTGACGTCTAGTACTTACACGTGATTACCTACCTAAACTTTCTCACTGTAGGTTGGTTACAAAAGCCAGGGAGACTTCAATATTGAAATCAAATCTCAACATGTCTGACACTGAAAAAACCGTTTCCGTCTGTGAAGGAGATTTGAAATAAAATACAAAATGAACTGTACTCGATGTAAATTCTCTCACCTGGACCAATGTTTTCACATTGCGTCCGTGCTACGTGTACCAGAGAGCAGAGGTAGGCGACCTTGGACTGGGGGCCTCCACCGCCGCCTGCCTGCCTTCCATCCAGCCGGTATGATGGGTGTTGTTACCTAGCTAGCTGTCAGTTGTACGCCGTACGGTCGCTGCATCAGGTGTATAATAAAACGGCGGTTTCGATCGAGGTGTGTGCAAAAGCACGTAACTTAGCGACGATTTAGATGGATATTTGGTATGGTGGACACTCGTGTTTTTGTAAAACTGGTTTGTGTGTGTGTACTGTGTTGTGCAGATAGGCACGGGGTTTTGGGTCGCCGTGTGACAGTTGAGTTATGCGATGTTTTATCGCTAGACGAAACATTTGAATAACGCGTGATTTTGTTTTTGAATTTGCAATTTTTTTCTCGCGGGTCGGTCGGTTGTTTTTTTTTGCTTTTGTCGTTGGCGAGGTCGACAGTTTAAATTTCGCTCGAATTTCGTGCGAAACTCGGTATTTTTGAAAACATGTGTTGTGTTTGACACAGTTCGATATTTTGCATCGCTGGATTAAGTAACACAATCAAACAATTACAGGTCACATCTTATTCAAACCACGACCGCAAGCAAAGGTCTGTTTTTTGGCTAACATTCAATTACCTAATCTCAAATTCATTCGTGTCAAAGCCGTTCCCCTTATCTCGTGTAACTACCACTCTGTTTTTAAAGTGTTAAATAAATTAGATATTAACCTAGTGAAAAATAATCAAATAGTAACGTAGACCGTCAGTATCATTTTTACGGGCTTCTGGCGGAAATGGAAGGCTTCCTGTTGTCGGCGAACGTGTGCTAGTCTGCCGATCCCTCCCCCCAAATATTTAAATACCTCCACTCACTGCTTAGAGCAGAGCAGAACTGACAGTCTGCTTGGAGAAGAATTAAAGAGCGGTTGTTCCAACAGTTATCGCCAAGCTTTGAGTGAACACGCATTTAAAATTACCAGCCTATTGTGAAGCATGACATTTTGACACCAGAAAAAAATTGTGGACTGTTATTTTAGGAGTCGCATCACTCCTCATTTTCGTAACGTTCCTTCGCCAAACGAGCGTAAAAGCGGCGTCAGAAAGTGCAAAGTGTTCCGTCTAATTCGCCGATCGATGGGAAATTAGCGAATCACTCTCCATCTGCGAGGTAGACGTCAAACCAGCTTCGCGATGTCGATGTACCGTTTCGTCAAGGGTCAATCGGGTGACCGGCTTTTCGTTCGCGGCACGAGAGAAGGCGACGATCGCGACGACGTCAACGGCGCCGTCAACGACCTGCAGGCGGTCTACACCCGACGCCATCTCAACACCGAGGTCCTCAGTTCGAATCTGGAGACGAGCAAAACGTCGCGTCGGCCGACGACGGGCACCAAGTCGGTGACGACCAGGGTTGTTAGGAAGACGACGACGTTGACGCGCGGTGAAGAAAGGAGGGTGACGGAAAGTTTGGTGCGAAGAGCGAGTGACGCCCAAGTGGTGGAGCGAACCTATCAAGTACCTTTCAATGAATATAAGACGACGAAGAGAGCTAAGGTACGTCTGCGAGAAGGATGGGGTACTAAATGTGTCTGTTTTGATAGCATTGAGACCTTTTGCTATATTTTATCTCGCGCATTGGGGAAGAGAGATCGAATCGAATTCTACCAATAAACATGGTGATCGCTCCGTCATCGCGTTGATGTTGTAATCACAGGAGGGCGGGGGTTCCGGTTCGATTCTGGTGATCGGTATTCTGGTTGTACGTTTCTGTGATTAGCCACAACCATCCCTGCGAGATTGTTCCCTCTCTAAAATAGCGCGATGTCCGCCTCCGTCTCCTTACGTCATCGGTCCTAATCCTGACTCCTTCCGTCAAGCTGTGAAATCAGGTCAGGAGCTAAGTAAGTGTGGTCACACCGAAATGTAAAATCGAATCGAATTATAACGTGCCCATAAGAATCAATGAAAATTGTGCTGCTCATATTAATTATTGTTTGGTAGAAATTCTGTTTCTCATGGTACAAATAGCATTGCACACAGGGTAGTGGGAATTGAACCTGAACCTCCCGAGTAGAAATTCGTTAACCTGCACAGTCGCTCGGCCAACTGCGTCGGTGATTGGATCGATTGATTGGTAAACGAATTGGATTGGAACTAATTTAGGAACGGTTTCAGCCCCTGGAATGACGAGGCTGCTTTGCAAGATCTTTGGAAGTTATTTCGGTCTGCTTTTAAACGGCATAGTGAGGGGTAGATATTTACGGTCCGACTTGAACAGATTTCGGATCGGGAAACGTTTGCTTCACGAATTTGGTCGAAAACTTGCTCACCCATTTCAATTTCGTACTTCTCATTTCTTTGATATTTTTGGTATAAATCCACCAAATTTCCTGCTAGTTTCCTCCGCAATTTCGTCCTTTGCGTGTAGAACTTACAATTCATTACCAGCCTCACTAATCACGTTCGATTTCACTAGATAGCATAACAAGACACACAAGAACACCTACAAGAACACACCTTTAAATTACACATACCCTCAGCCATAAAAATTATCACTAAACAATCGTCAGTATCAACCGCATTTTGGCATACTATACAATGTAACGGTCCGCTTAACATAAATTTTCTCTGCGCATCTCTTCGCAACATTTCGCCTCAACATCCCATTGTTTACACAGTAGTCTCGTGATCGTTCTTACGAATTGCTTTTGGCCAAATAGGCGTACGTTTATTATGTGCATTGCTTCATACGGATTGGCATGCCCCAATATGGCAAGGCATGTACCAACTAAGGTTTTCTTCTTTGGATGTGTGACATGCCTTATAATACACTCTCTACCCACTGCAAACATCATTCCATACCTTTCCCACTCGTGTACGTAATCGCGCACAGTAAATACGTCTGTCCTTTTCTTACTTGCAAATGAGGCGCACAACGTCACGTATTTGCTGCCCACATATTAGTTAGCAAAACGAGTTTTTTTTATGTTTTGACTGCGATATTCAATTAGGATTTGCTTTTTTTAACTCCGATTTAAATATGTTTATGGTCAGGCGGTATAAAAATGCATGTTTTACTTATAGTTTTGTTATACAATGTGATGCGATCTTTCGAAAAGGTTTTTCCAAATTTGGAATTGAGCGGACGGACCTTGATCTATACTGGGTAACTGGGTCAGTAGTGTAGCCCTTGAATAAGTTGTTGTATTGATCGGGTCTGGAATTTTTGGTTTATGGATGGGCGTACGGGAGGGCATTTACGAGAGAGGCTGGATGGTGTTGACAATTTGTGAGGTTCACGTTCCATAGTTCTCGTTTTATTTCATTGCCATTCTGAAAAGCTGCTTATGACCATGTTCTCGCTAAATTTTCTAAATTTTCTTGCTGGATTGTTACCTCAGCTTTTTGGCTTTTAGATAGCTGAGAGGCTCTGCAATTTCGACTCTTATTTTCGCATCATATCATGAGATAATCTTTCCCGAAAAGCTTCAATTAATTAACTCTTTCCCATCGTTCCTGAAGTCCAATGCATCCTAATTGTATCCGAAATGAGAAATTACGGTATACGTTTTTAGCCATGTGTACCTACCTCGCGCATGTACCTGTTTTGGAACCAATTACCCCAACACAACTCACAACAACAATGCAGATTGTACTAATGAATCCCTGCTCGGTCTGCGATTACGTCATTTTTATGTTTGCCGTTCGTTTCCATGCAATTAAAATTCTCGGCTTACAATTCTCCAAAGTTGCGTGAGGCAAATTGAGTTATGCTCAGCGAACAGGGGACACCTAGTGTAAATAATCATAGGTCTATTACGTACTTCATTCATACCTCGAGATGTTTTTTTAACACGATCATTATGATTTCAGCGTCTAGGCTAGTGTCATCGTAATTAAGTGGCACTTGCGTAAAACTCTAATTGGTTGTTTGCCCAAAATAGAAGTATGAAGTTGCTTTATAAATGGTTTTACTTTGGTGTTCTTGGTCCATGCACATACAGTTTCGGAATCTGTTTGGCCTTTAGCTTACTAATTTACATTAATTTAAGATGGGAACTAGTTAAAATCTTTCTAAGTGTCCCCGTTCATCCTTTTTTTTTCATTTCTGCATTTGTTCAACTTCAAAACTTTTCATGTATCTCCAATACACACATGGGTACCTTTATAAATAAACTCTGCAACATTAACTTTTTAATCAAACTTAACGATCTTTAGACATGCGACTAAAGAATTTTTATGAAATTAACGATCTTTATTAAATTAATTAATAAACAGACTTGAGTATTCCCGTTAATTGCGGGTTTCTTCACCTCGACATATACATCGCATTCGGGCCGAAAATCGACACAAGCAAGAAACATGCATCGCTGTTCAAAGTCCGTAACGATACGAGGAATTAGAAATCTGCATACAATTTGCATACGTTATCGTTTCAATTGTTAGTTCCTGTATCTGCGCATACAAATCTACCCACCATATTGGAAGAAAAAATCAAATATCTACCGTGACCCACCTCTGATAAATTCTTTTTACATGCCATGTTACAGTCATGTCATACGAGTTAAAGTCTTTGCTAAAGTTAGGAGTGCACGGAATTTTGAAACGTTTTAATGATGGGGCTTCAATGATAGGGATGTCCTCGCACTTGTTATCCATGTTAACTCCCCAAACATGTTATCTGCCAGAATAGATGGGACTAGCTATGTTGTCAAACATCTCGTAGACCACTTGGTGCAACCCTCACATGCCATATTGCTAAGAAGATTTTAGGATTTATTGTGCAGGTAAGTAGACGGGTTGGGGAGGCAATTTAGTATTATGCAACACAGCTCTATGCACGAGTCAGCGATCAAGTCATTACGGGTAGAACACCCGAGTCCTGTCAAATAAACATTGATTTCAACAAAGATAACCCTAATCACCCCTCGATAAGCAGAAATCCAGTGCACTCCTAACCAAAGCATTGCCTATACTTTCGAATTTTCCAATTTGCGTAAACGTGGCCGAGAATAGCACCTGTTGAACCACCCCCTATTACCCTTAGGTTTTACCAAATTATTTCTATCGAGTATATCGCGACGAATCTCGGAAAAATTCCTTTCCGCGAAACTGGATGAAGCCATCATGGTCTCGGAGTTACAAAATGTGGTCAGGGAATTGGTAGTCACCATGGTGATTGATGATAATAGTTAGTCGCTGTTATCGGTAATCACTCTTCTATAGAACTTCCATACGTAAATGAATCGTTCTATGATCACTCTACTAACGCGTCTTCGGTACACCTCTGTATTTACTCATTTAAGCATAGGTGAACCTACGTTACCAGCTAGAATTAAAAGCTTTGCTCACCACACAATACTAAGTCTATCCTGCAAAAGAATTTGCATTCGATAGCGGATCGTATCACATTATGCAGTTCCTGTATTGTGTATTGTTCCTGCATTGCATTCATTGCCGGGATCTCTAATCTCATGGATTGATTTAGAAAGGTGCTCCGATTTCCACGCCGCTTAATGTTTCCTCTAAAGCCGTCCGGAAACTGTTGGTGTCTGTATGGCCGCTGGAACCGGTACCGGAAACGGCCTGTGTATTTGTCGGAACTGCATGAAAGAGCAGACGATGATTTGAATGATGTTTGGAAAATCATCACTTACACGCCTTCGGAGGGACTCAAATATTTCCAGCACATGCAAATGCTCGAACGGTTATCTCAAGAAAATTATACAACACGCTAAATACCTGCATAGTCTGTATGACTGAGTGATTTGCCCAATTGAAAATTGTTTCAGTCATCCAGAATAGAATAATCCGTATTCTTTGTGCAGTCATCTACTAACCATGACTCGGCTATCACGTTGGACTTAGAGGTTAACAGGCATTAACCGTTAAGAAGTTTGTCGGTGAATAAAGCTTATGTGCGGAGGGCCTCATAGGCGAGGCCGAGTAACACCTCAATCACCAAAAGCCTCACGAAATCACCCAAATGAAACCTAGTTTGGCTGGGTACTGTAGTCATGGTACACAAGTACTCATTGGTCTAGAAATGTCGATGCGGGCAGGGATCTCTAGTTCGATACACCTTTGCAGATCGTAATCTCATTTATGATCAATCAAATTGGCGTTCCCACAATTAGCTTTTACCAGCACTCAAGAAGATTTTATTTTTACATCAGTATTTACTCAAGAATTTAAATGATTGGAGCACAAGTATGATTATTGCCTGATTTGATTGTAAAAGAAAATAAAACTGTATGATATGTCTCACTTACTCTTCAAGATATGTCCAAGAAAGCCACAGGGACTCGGAAATCTTAAAAAAGAAACTTGTACCAACATACTACACTGTTATCTTGGAACTGCGCCAGTCGTTTCCAATTGGCGGATGAATCATTTCTGAAGCACCCTCTAAATAAACTGCTCGTTTGTAATCACGAAAGGTGTTTAAACTCCTTAGAGAGAACGCGTAATTAAAATTCCACACATCAATCTGCTATCGGGACGGAAGGCGTCTGTTTAATGTGTGTGCCTCCTCGGCTCGCCTCGCCGCGCCACGCCGCGCCGCCGCGGCCAAGTTCAATGCCTCGCCGAGAGCGGTGCTCTTCCCGAAATAAAATGCTTCCTGCAGTTTTGAGGATTGGAATCGGGATGGAAATAGAATGCTTGCACATTGCTGCCGATGAATTGCCCTTTAGCAGTGTAATTTCGAGGACTGAAAAACAACAAAACAAACAAGTGCAGTTGTTTGTGCACATCAGCCGTCGTTATAATTTAAACAAGTTGGAAATTTAAACTTCGTAAGAATCGAATTAGTGGATAACATTCGTAATATATTTTTTTAATAAACACAGCGTTTCGATTACAATACTACGTTTTAGGTCCCTCGCGGGTGCTTTTTCAATTTTTTTTGGCTAAACAGGCCGAAAAACGCTCCCGTAGATGATGATTTATATTTATTTTGCTAAGAAAATATTTTACAGATACAGGAAAACTTATTGGAAATGACTTCGCTAGAGACCTACGTTACACTTTAATCCACAACTCTCTCGCTTTCTATCGTAGATTATCTTGAACGGTTGAGTCAGCATTTGAATAAAAAGTTGGTTCGCTCGCTCGAAGTAGGTAATTCGCCAAGGTAGGACGCTGATATCGCATTGTTGTCTGAGTGACTGTTCATGCCAAAGCCCAGTTCTGTGCGGGAGACAGGCTGGAGGGTGTGAAGCTTACTCCCCATCGTCCACCTCGATAACAGCTTCTCGCGTATTAAATAGTATATTATATTAGCAATTTATAAGAAGCCAGGAGTCCTGCTGTTCGAGTTGTGCTGTCCTTCGGCCGGGATGTTAAACGGTGTCCCGGTGGTGCTTGTCGACAGGAGTGGGCTACATGTTCCAGCACCAGGTGTACCCTCTTCCCTGCTAGGTTCATCATCACCCTCACTACCACCCAATCATTCACCGACACCATATGATCAATGCCCCAGGACGAAGAGTAACAGTGCGTCGTTACCACATTGTACGTAACCATTTGTCTTCGCCCCTGACCATCGTGTGTCTGATCCTGTGCAGATTTCCGACATCGTGGTCCATGGAGAGCCCAACGTGTCTGCGCGCGACGCCCTGCTGCGATGGGCGCGACGCTCGACGGCCAAGTACCCCGGCGTGCGCGTCGCCGACTTCACGTCCTCGTGGAGGGACGGCATGGCCTTCTCGGCCATCATACACAGAAACAGGTGAGATCTTAGTGATTTCTGTAGGCGCACGTCTTCTTTAGGTTAGCACTAGTTTTCAAAACAACTTACTTGACTGGGTAACATTGCTAAGAACTGCACAAATAAATTCCCAAAGTATCGCGAAGTGCACTGTAAGCTTCATCCGGGGCAAATGTGAGATCTTGTTTTTTTTAAAGAATGTATCTACTCATGACAAGGAATAAACTTTTAAAGCCAATTACACGGCTAGTAATAATTTTAAGAATATTAAAATCACTTCAAAAAT
>QKMV01002699.1:0-12763 GCA_003287335.1 Lednia tumana
CGGGTAAGGGGATGGGGAGGGGGGGGGGTGTTATTTATCTTTTCGCCCAGCGAAAGCTTTGATTTCGGAATGAAACTCGATCCTCTTTCCCATCCTCGAATTTCACTTTCATTTGAATTAGCAATTTTTGTACATTTTGCATATCAAAAGGAAACGCGTTGAATTCGAGTCGCTCAACGTACGGCAGAACAAAAATAACATTCGGATGAATTTTCATTCACGATTTCCTCTTTAAACAAAGATTGATTTCCACTTTTTAAAGTGGAGAACAAGATTCTCCCTCAGCTCGCGACCAGAAAGTGATGGAGTATAAATTTACATGATTGCTCTAGACTTAAGTCGATTGATAGAAAAAGAGGACGAGTGTCAAATGGAAGCCGGCTTTCAGGCATCTTGGAATGAAACTAGTGTTTTATGGATAGAAGATTATTTTCCTTAAGAATTAAAAACAAAGTTTTTATCTTGGTCTTTTGACAATTTTCACTCTTCATTTGAGAGACAGCAAAGTAATTGACAATAAAATCCTAAGGTACGTAAACCGAGCCCATTTGAATCAAGATTCTTGACCTCCCCTCAACTCCACTAAGGTTGACGTTCAGGTGCACGGGAGGATAGGCACTATTTGGGTCAGAGGACACAGACGACTGGCCAGAATTTCGGATCATCTTCCCCCGTCGCCCCCATGGGAAATTACAGAAATCCACGAAAAGCTCTCCGCGATACACACCGGAAAACAAGACTCGACGTCTGATTACAAATATAATGCAAAACTTATTATTGTTGCGTAAGGATTACTGTTCTTGTTAGGAAACAGAAGAGGAACAAAAACATCTGCGAAATAAAAAGTTAATCGTTTTTTCCGAGGGCAACTCGGGCAAATAGTAAACTGCGCAAACTCTCTGGTGAATATTTATTAGGCTCCACTTGGCGTCGCTTCGCTGCGTATGCAGCTATTCATTATGATCAGTTCTCAGCTGTCTGCAGTCGCATCTTGCGATGAATAATGCATCTTCTCGTCTTGTCACCCGGCGCCTCATCGCGGGTGATAAAGCGATGCGATGCGCCAATGCATGTGATAAGAAAGCGCTCGCCAGGCCGGGGCCCAGGGGTGGCAAACCTACTTGTTGAACGCCAAACTAACTACGCTGCTGATGCGAAGAGATCTGCGAAGCCGAGCAATATTACTTTGACGGTAGAGTTTTTTTTTTGAAATGAGATATCACGATTTAATTTCCTGTGCTAAAACGTGTGGATCTTAAGATTAATTTCCCGAGCATGAAATTGACGAGCGTATATCTTAATAAAGGCTTGCCTTAGAGATATCTGTCTTCTCTCTCGCTTTCACTTGAGACTGGCAGATGATTGAATTAAAGTCTATTGCACTGAATGAAATCAGAAAGCACGAAACCCTAAAATGAATCATCAATCTGACTCTTTCCAATAAGTGTGCCGCGGCTCTATTGATCTCTCGCGTGGAAGCTAATCATTCATACGATGTTTCAGGCAATATGCCATCAATAAGCCAGAGCTTCCTCTGCTTGTGCTTATAGGACAAGGCAACATACTCGGGAAGAAAAACCGAAGCCCGAGAACGAAACCCAACGCTTTTGTATGCTTTTCCAGCCAGTGATTTCCCATTGTTAAGCTTTTGTCCCGCAGGCACATACTAGCTTTGGGTCGCCTCACCGGCCACTCGCCAGGCTGCGCTGTCAAGCTCACTCAAACTTTTTTAGGATATAAGTTTTCGATCCACTTTTCCATTGTATTCTTGCCAGAGAATAAAATTCTGAAACTCGAGACGAAGATCTGTGATTATATTTCTGCAAGACTCTTGTACGTTCAAATGAAATTAGTTGTCTGATTTGTTCTACGCTGCAGGAATTTAAGAGCCGTCGCGTTGACTTGTGCACTGTTTCATTCCAAAGTCATTATTTGAAAACTTTTTTAATAATTTTCTTGACATCTTATTGTTCGTCAAGACTAGTGAAAATCATCTCTAGGTTTGAAATCAAGTCGAAAGACTCCTATTGTTGTCAGCAGAGCAAAGACCTGCAATCAATTGAGCTATTGTTCCTTCATTCACCATTCAAAATGTCACCCGAAACAATCAGTTATCTACTTATCGAAGCGTTTGCTCAATTTCCTTGCTTAACCAAACACATCGGGTATGCCAGTCATGCAGCACTCGGCCGAAAAAGAAGTCTTGAAACTAGGGTGTCGTTCCACCTCCAGATCGTGAACGACGGCGAGATCGAAAACAAATCTTGCTTTCAAGGAAACTTGCAATTAGGACGAGGTTTAGAACGGAAAGGAATTGAAGGATTTACGCGACGGCGTGGACGAGAATACGTGGTCAATGGGATTGACGTCGAAGAAAGAATTGCAAGACCATCGCCGTGCCGTGCGGGGATTCGGCATGGATTAAGAGTAAAATAAAATCTGGACGAGGGATGCTTCACAAACGTATAACGACTTCGGCGCAGAGCGAATAATGGTCTTTTCAACCTGGCGTATTACCTATACACTTAATCCCGCCTGTGTCGCACGGGCCTACGAAAATAAACGAAAATTCGCCGGAGAAACTGACGAGGAAAAAAAGTCTCCGGCGAAGATGTTCGAGACATACATAGAATTTGGAAATGAATGGCGGTCAACGCGGAGAGGAGTGAAACTTTTCACGCTACAACCATGAAGTCTAACCCTTAAATAAATAACACGTAAGCCCTACCGAAAAGTGACCGCACCGAGCTTTGACAAAATCACGTCAAACAGATGCTTATCACTGACTCTCTTAAATGTCGACGCGTGGCAAGCATATCGCGGTAAACCTTTGAAATGGAACAAACGTAACCTCACTTTTCGACAACGTCAACTGCGAATTAATCTGCTCTCGCCTGGCTGTTTCATGTTATTCACGTTCGGCTTCCGAGTCTTCTTATGCAAAAGACCAGTGCCTGTATTGCCATCAAGCAGTTTAATACTTTACTAACTACACCAGTGCGTGCTGCCATCCCTTACGTATAGGCACACAACACAATGCATTCTCCGTTACATAACTTTACTCTTAGGCCTTAGAGCGCCGTGGTAGCGAATAGATGTCTTCAAAGCGAATTTCAAAATAACGTTTTCAATGATTCGCGAGCACGTGCACGGTTGATAATCGGATTTCGTAAGTTTTACTAAACAATGTGCGGCAACAGTGCAAGTGTAACAAATGTGTCTCGAGATATTGAAAGTAGTCGAGCGAAAGGGTTACGGAAAATACCTAAGTAGTATAAGGTATTTGGTTGCGGCTACCAATTGTCTTTCCCTACATGTAAATGCGTACCATGTTTCAAAGAGACCGGGAGTGGTCTCTGCCAAAACACTCCAAAATCGTGCTTTTTATACCCAAGCTACAGAAAATGGTGTTGTAATTGTTACAGACACTGCTTTTAGTTTCATGGAACTCGTGGGGTTATGACAATATAACTACTTTAAAACCTCAAATGTTTTCCACTTTTGTGAAACGGCGCATCTCTCGCAACTGCTATCCATGAAAAATTACCGGCACGGGAAAGTTGAGTCCTCACTTAATTTAAGGCCGGTTGCACCAAAATTAGTTAAGTTGACTACTCAATGTTCCGCGATTTAAGCTAGCATCCCGCTTGCTGGTTGCTAACCAACGCTTGATGGTTAAAGCTCCCATCTAGAAAAGCCATTTGCTTAACTATCAGTTAGCTGAACTATCCTGAACTATATCAGCTGGTGAAATAAACTTATGTCACGAAAATATCCTCGAGGCTACCCACTCTGCTATACGCCCTTGGCCTATTGAGACTGGTGAGTCTAACTGGTGAGGCTGGCGATATCAAAAACATTGGAAATACATCATACTATTACAGTTGACCTGGACCGCACTAATGTTCCTCTTGCAAATTGAACGCTGCCATTTTGGTGGTAATTCCCATGTCGTAAGTGGCGGCAATACCAAGGCTTCAATTTACTACCACAAAATACCACCAAAATGGCAGCATTTAGTCTCAAGCTTATGGCATGTTTAAAACTGAAATCTAAAATTACCGTCGGGTTTAAGATTTAAAAAAAAAAAACGGGTAAGAATGCTAAGAAGCCCTCTAAAATAAGTCCACAAAGTATTCGTACCCAGTTTATAAAACAGTTTTTTTGAAAACTAGCTGGCGACGATGCCAGCTAAGATTAGGAGCAAGACACGAATCAAGATAACGTTATACCCGACGGGGGTAATTTGCCAATGATGGCAGCGTTCAATGTGCGTTCAATAGGCGGACTATCCAGTCTCTCATCGAGTGGTGGCTGGTGGCGCCTTGGTTTGCATTGCAACTGACCTGGAGCGCGTTGGGCCACAGACAAGTGACGTTCACTTGGGGGTCGGTGGGCGTCTTGGCTGCCTTCTCCGAGTGCGGACACAGGCTCTTGAGGGGCGCCGACTTGCCGTACTGCGCTACCTGGACGGAGATGCTGGTACCGTGCGGACACTTGAGGGTGACCACCTCATCGTCGCAGCCGGCTTTCTGGTAAGTCTTCAGCGTGCCTGACAAAAGAGCTGGATGAGCCGCGACGTCCGACGAGGGTGTAGAGAACCGCCACCGAGGGGAGAGAAAGAGACACAGACACCCGTAAGCCCAAAGCCACCACAAGTACAGTATGCGATAAGCAACAAGGGAAGCGGGTAAGAGGTTGCAGGCAAGTTTTAGCATCCACCAGGAAACTTAACGTAATTTTGCAGTGTTAGTTGTAACTTCTTTACAAGCTGGCTTGAATAAAGTGCAAACCAATTTTTACTGAGCATTTTACTACAAACTTTTTATTTTTGCTTGCTTATTAGCTAGCGCATTTAATTTGTCGGGAGCGGTACAGAAACGAATTATGCAAAGTGTTTGCCTGGTATTCCAGATAATCGCAAATCTAGAGGCAACGAGATAGTTAAGGAATTCCTTTCCTTGCAAATTCCATAATCGATAAATTTCCAGTAATTTTCTTCCTGGAATTCCACAAAGTGTGTTGCGTGGTGCGGGCCATGATTATGGTTATGTTTCGCTCGTTTCACGCGCAACGACGTGATTTCTATTTTAGACAGCAATCCTGGAGTGCATTATTTCGTTCATATTTCGTACGGAATTATAGCTCGGCAATTCATGCGCGAAACGGGCAATTAAAATATGCATAACTAAAAGTACCAAACTCTAGGGATTATAGTGAGAAGAAAAAAAGGTTGATCCCAACAGCACAAAAGAAATCTCAAGAATAATGATAAAAGTTTAATATTTTAGGTGATGAAAAATTCAGAACGAAATTACGAAAAAAATACAAAAGAACCGAAAACATACAGCAAGTGAAATGTAAATTAGCGTCCCACTAACTAAACGTCGGAATAAAACTTTTATGCATTATTCAATAAGAAACGAGCACAAAAACCGAGACGGAAGAAATTATCTTTTGCAGTTATGTCCAACGTGCATTTGTTCAAAATGAAAATGCAGCGTTCCGCTTGAATAATCTGCAATCGCGAAGTTGGTTAGCGATGATGGCCGCCTGATTAGAGGTGCAATGTGCTCAATGCATTATCATGCGGATTCCTCTCTCGCAATTAGCCGTAATTCAAAAGACAGCGATAGCGATGAAGCCCATGGTTATGAAACAGCTTACAACTCATTGCTACATTTATAAAGCAGTCAGCAACAGCAGTGCAACTAGCGAGACCATGCCACGTAATACCATCACCAGCCAAGGATCTGCTGATAGCCCCTTTCGCCCATTGTTATTTTACAGATCATTCCAGCACTCATGTAATTGTGGACAGCTATTTAATAATACAGTCATTAAACCGATTCTGCAAGGAACCAAAATCCCCCCGATTTCCTTTCCTAGCCGGTCTGGCGAGAACTAATGAAAGAACATATCCAAGGCTAATGCCACATTCCGGTGGCTCCGGAACGGCGCAACTCGGTTGTCTAACTTGGCCCATAACGCGCGGCGTCGGCTAGATGTTGCTAAGACGCCGTTAACGGAGGTTGTGTCGACGTCCAGATACGGCCAGATGATAGGCTGCAACTGCACACGAGTTTAAATGTCTTGCAATTACGCTAACAACTCGTTTACGAGCCAGCATTATGACCCAGATCCTCAAAACATATGCAGCCCCTTTTCGCCCCGGGGAGGTATGCGCCCAAAGGCATGCTTATTGCTTCCCTGCGCGCGTAATACCTATCTCGAAATCCCCAATTAAAATGCAGAATAATTTTTAACCGAAGTGCGAAGAAGCGTTATGCTCGTCGGACTTGTTGCCTTTTCTGTGTGAAATTCGAGTCTTGCAATTAGCGGCGTGCACTTGCGAATCGGCGCATCTGTGCTGCATTTAAATTGACCATCACAAGGCACGAAAGGGATTAGGTACTTTCGAATTCAAACTAAGAATACGAAATCCGTAATTTAGGCTGAGTAGTACGCGGAACGCTTCTCGGTGATCGCACTATGGCGTGATTCCATCAATTTCCTGCACACATCTGTTTTGAATCAGAATATATCAGCCCCGAGACTCGTCTGTTTTGTTCGCGTTGAGCGCTGGCTCTGTCGGCGGTTACGTCTCTTATCTCCGCCGGTCTGAAAGGAGCAACGTCGTCCACAGAAATCGACGTCGTCCTTGGCACGGGGAGAACAGCGTCGACGGAACGATGGGTGGCGTCGGGGTCGAGGACGACGTTGGGAAACCAAGATAACCTGTTTGAAATGAGCTCGAGCTGCATTCGGGACTCGCTAAACTGCAGTCAATTTAAACGTTTGAGATTGGGGTAGGTTATTGCCAAGAAGAGAAAGACCGGAGCTAGTGGTTTTCCGTGCAAAGCAAGAATTTTTAATGCCGAGTGGCCTTTTGTTAACGCTAATTATCACCTTTGCGTTGCATTACTTTTTTTGCCTCATGTTTCTATAACCAAAAACCGTTCTAGGCAGTCATACAGAGCAGGGAAGTTGGAATGATGATAGAATGATCTTAGCACCATGCAGTTCTTGGTAAACGATTCCCTTAAATTTATTGGTTAATCATATCACTATCAAACATGTATTCAAGCCAAATGAAAATGTGAAAGGCAAAAAAAAATCGGGAAAGATAAGATGGAACGTAATTTTGTCAGTAGAAGCCAGGAAAATGTATCCAAGAGGTTTCTCATGATTCGCGATTTGAGGACGGTCATCCAAGCAGGTCGTAGAAAAATTATATTAAAACATAGCTTCATCAAAATATATTTCCAAGGAAAAGTGACCTTTCCTCCCACTAAAGCAGCGTGGTTTTAAGCCCAATGGGCCAAGCCGACGAAAATTTGCCACCTTTTCATTCAGTTAAGCCTATGTCCGGACGAGATGACAAACTTGGAAAATATATATGAAACAAAAACGTGGGCAGAATAAAATGATCTGTCGCGTTTTTGCGCTGGGATTTACGCTCAGCACTCAAAATGTGTGAACTTTGCGCAGCTATTTGTTGCTTGCTGCGTGTGTGCGTGTTTTATTCGTGAGAGTGTCGCACGCGTGGGTCCGTGAGGTTGATGGCAAGTGCTGCCCCGGTCATAAACACCGACTGCCTAGCTTACTGTTGTTTTAGCTTGTACGGATTGTGAAGTTGCAGTGGTTTATCCACCATCTTGGACGTTTAGACGTTTAGAATTTTTACCAGTTTGGCCGCTGCGAATAGCGTAGCGTTTTTAACTTATGGAAGCACTTCCTTAGGCCAATCCGGGAGACAAAATTATGGAAATTTCTCTTTGGGAGGTACCATCTCATTATGTAAAAAAAATGCGCAGCCACTTTTGGCTTAACTGTTGTTCATAAATTGAAACATTTTTCCATGGACAAGGCCACGTATAATATTCATTTCAGTGCGCACTATTTACATAAAGTTCTCAAAGTTTTGTCGTTGCCTTATAAGAAGATGTGGTCGATTCAGAATTCATATTTCGGAAATAAAACAAACCCGGAGCGAAGATACAATAATATCTGCGACTCTTGACCCACATAGCAATTTTCCCATTTCTTCGCCGGGCTTCTGAATTCCGAGAGTAGTTATGATTTATTGCTGGCCTAATCCCACAGCTGGCCTGACATTCGAGAGGCAGACTGCCAGATAAGCAATCTTTGAGAATAGAAGAAGTAGCCGCTGAGGCCGGCCCGGGTTTCGAACCCAGGTCGATTCGCATTAAAAAGCTCATCCGTCATACTTTTTAAAGGAAAACTTGTTTTGTTGTCGGCCATCTAGTCACCTGCCAAGTCTAAACTCGAGAAAACGCTTCGAAAACAATCGCCAGACAATTATTCATTTCTCGAAACAAATTTCAAACTAAGCGAGTGTAGTTTTCACGACTGGTTTGAAAAACAATTTGTTATTCTTTCTTCTGAACTGGAATAATTCACGTGAAAATGGACCCCGGAGAAACGTAGCGCTTTCCCCTAATTAAATTTTAATTCGGATCGATATTTATCTGAACGTGCTATTTCTCTTTTTGCCTCGGATACAATAAACTAGTTATTGGACTCCCTTCGGGTATGAAAAATCCAATTATAACCGCTTCTCGCTGCTCGGCAACGGAGAAAAATAAACAGTAAAATCACGGCGCCTCCACCAGGAAGGTAACGAGGAAGGAGATTGTAGAGCAGCTTCACTTTTTGACTTATGTCGTGGCTTGGTTCCAAAAATGTTGTTTTGATAATTATTATAACAGTAAACACATCAGTCACGGCTCGAAGAAAATTGAAATGAGGATACCAAAAGTTTGAGATGTGATTATTGATGCGACATTGTAAACACTTGCCTGGAATCGTTTCTGTGCGTTACTCTCAGAGTTCTATTATTATCCTCCTTCGCCTGGAGTCAAAGGCACGCGTTTTTTTGACGTCGTACGCGCTCAGATAGGACTCGGAAATATGCAGATTATTAGCTACTTAGCGTCGCGCCGCTGAAACTTGTTCACTAACGGGTTGGAAACAAACAATTTTTCAGACGTCACATTTTCCGTGGGTTAATTCCATCCTGAGCAGATAGCTAACTTGGTGCTTAGCAAGCAATGAGCCAGGGGTTGACAAATTAGCCCGACACTGCACAAAAAACTTAGCCCGCCGATTTATTATACGTGCAGCAACATTCGTTTCGCAGTTTAAAAAGAGAAATACATTATTTACCAAGGATATAGTAGCACCTAGTTTGCCTTATCACCCACATTAGTCGAATTGGAAAATCTGAGCATTTTCCGAGAACTAATGCGCGCGTTTAACGAAACCGCAAATCAGACGGCAAATCTCCTCAAAATTTGGCAACTTAATCAAGGTCTCTCACACAAAACAGTTGAAATCGCTAGACAAGATCCGATTTTGTTCCCCCCAAATCCCAACTTCAAACAACGCGCTGACTAGACCACGTCTAAACTTAGCTCTAGAAAACAAAAATAAATAATAATACAACAAACATGTCGGCGAGATTTAAGTTTGATCACTTTTGACTGGCGCCGGTTCGGAATGTTGGCATTCGGCCCCTTCGCGTGCGTGGTGTCTTGAGGGGGGACGAGGGGGGCTGACCCAAAATTTCCTTTCCTTTGGGCTGGTGGGGCGCCGAACGGTTGAAGGCGAGTGATCAGTGTGCCCCTTGACGATTCTCCTCGCGCGACAAAGCGGGCAATTCACTGTCAAGACCCGCGACGCAAACGTTGTGTAATAAGCCACAAAACAACGAACGCCGCGAGCGCGCCTATGCTAATAATACACGCGACGCGCCAAGGGTGCCAAAAGGCCGCCGAAATATATCCAAGAATTCGAAAAGAACAGGAAAGAATGCTTCTCTCCGAACGTCCTGTGCACCGCGGAGGAACCAGCCACGCTGGAAATTGGAATACGCTATAGACATTACTTGCAGATAGAATGGATGCACTTCTGCTCGCAACCTTTTTGATTCCGTATGAAAATAGAGCCCATTCAAAGAGTATGGAAAAATGACTGTTTTGAAAAAATTCTCATGATTTAAAATTTAAATTTGAGCACGATAAGAAATCACTGGAATGAAAGGCGATGTTCTTTCCACGTTAGTAGTAAACGTTTTATATACATATTCCTCTTGGTTTTATGCTCGCTTTGGTGGAAGCGAGCCCTTCGCTGCAAATAGGTTATTATTCCGAAATGTTGCAGTTATTTTAACTAGATGCTTCCAAGAGTGTATTTCCAGTGTTTCATAGTTGTTTTCATGTTCCGGCAGTTTACGTGAATCAGGAATATACGGGCTGAGACGTAGCATTTTCACGGGACGACTATATTTCCGACATAAACTATACGAATGCAAGTTTCCTTCGTTCGTTACAATAAAGTTGCTTGCCTGTTACGTTTTAAAAACGTAGATAACAAAATCAGAGTTCGTTTAGTAGTAAATGTTTTTCTGTGACAGTCTCCTCATTTGAATGGTAACTCAAAAGTGATTTCCTCGTGAATTCAGCTGTTTTATTCAGTTCAAACCGGGAAGGCAAATCGCGAGCAAGCCTGCTTTTTCGAACCACGTCATCGCACGACAATCACGTAGCGAAAAAAATAAGTGCAACGCCAGTCGCGGTGGCGGCGATGAAAATGTCAGGGGTTAAATTAACAGTTTGTTTAATTCATACATCACTCGCCTTTCACGTTATTATTTCAAAATGTCAATCTAGCACAGTTCACTTTGATTTTCATAATAATCCGAGTCATGATCGCTACCCACCACCCTGTTGGCTGCCTGCCGGATCTGTGTACGCAGTGTTTGTTTGTGTTTTCATCTGTAAAATCACGCTCAACGAATTACGAGCACGCGGGGAGGGATAAACAGAGGCCGACAATCTGCCCCTGGGGAGCCATTACCAGCTTTTACCCTCAAAATAGGGGCATGTGGCCGTAAAAAGGCTGCACGGCGCGCTGGCATGGGCAAAACTACTTTTCCAAGCCGAGCGCAGCGAAAGAACTTGCACGGATAATCGAACGACGTGAATAATAATTAGGAACAAGTCTTCCAAGAAACAACTGTGCTCAGTTTTTAGGTCACATTAGAATTTGCACTTTCGCCGTTACAGACATTTTTCTAAAGCTAAGAAAAGCAAAATTGAAGCATAATGAAGAAGGAGAAAACATAACCCAGCGAAGCAGAAATAATATTAAACCAACTTGCCAAGGAATATTGTGAAAAGAAAGTAGCAAAAGAAATCATGCCGTATTACGAATCATCGGAACAGGGAGCGTGTTTACTTTAAACAGTCGCATGTGTTTCCTTTTGTAGCCAGACACCCTATTTTTATACCATGCCTTACCAGCCGCTCCTTTTCCACGCGCTCCTTATCGGAAATGTGATCCTTACCTGGAACAAGGAAGGAAAACAGAAAATCAACGGACGTAATAACAGAGAATCAGGAGTTTGAGCAAAACATATTAGGCGTACGTGACAAAGAGTTCTTTTTCCGCTCAACAGTGAGCACATAGGGTGCGTGTGTAAGGACACGATACAGGAGCGATATATTTCATACAATTGTTCTCTATATTCTCGGCCACTCGGAGCATAATCCTCTGGTGCCTTCCGACGTCCTTGTTAGAAAGCCCGGTGGCCGGCGTTCTTCGGGAAGCCTTAAGATGCGCTCTTTAGGCCGAGTAAAGTTGGACTAATCCTTGAGTTTACTTTGAGCTCAAAAATTGTTCTAACAAGCTTCTAAACAGCTGATCTTTACTTTACTGGCTTTAGCTTCGAAGGGGGTCAACATGGAAGGAAAAATCAAAAAATTATGTTCGCGTTGTTCTTGAAATGTATCCCAAATCTAGGAAACTGTAAGCTTTGAACGGTTTGAGGTTATATCGTTGACTATTTGGTTGAAACAAAACGAAAATTTGCGGATTTGTTTTCAAACACGGCGCCTCCACGATCTACTTTTGGTATGTGCAAACCAAATAACACAGACAGCTAACAAAAAGTATATTGAACGCCACTTTGCGAATCGTTTTTTAATTTGAAAGTAAATCTCCTAATTTTAAGAAATAAAGCGTAAGCTTGAGCCTTTTCGTCAAGCCTGGCACCTCCACCAAACACTTTTACAAAGTAGACGAAATAATAACGACATTTTCAAATTCATTCAATCCGTTTTCAAATCCAATTTTCCGTGAAGTATTGTGATACAAAATAACCGGTTAACTGAAACGTAATAAAAATTGCAATTTTTCGATTTGCGGATTTGGGAATCAATTGAGCATTTCAATTTCTTTTAACTGAATTCTATTTATATTATTAATTTTGAATTTAAATTTAAACTGTAAGTGCACATACCCCCACCTGTGAGCGTTACGGGTCGATTGTTTGAAACTTTCGAGAAATTGAAACGAATTAATACTCATAATGACATGTTGCATTTTTAAAAGCAAGTGCTACTGTCCGAGAAAGGCTCGCCACAAATTTCCCAACACTCTTAGTTCTCTATATTCATCTTCCGCATCAACTTCTTCCCTTGATTTTAGCTGGCACCTTCACACGCATATTTTCCGAAATGCACACCAAATAATACCACACGCACAGAACACACACGCTGCTTGTCCTGTTGTGAATAACAATCTCGAATTCAAATCTGAACCTTAAATTCGCGTCACTCGCACCCCTACCAGCGCACCGACAAAACGATTCCAGCCTAGAAACTCACACGAAATTTTCGCCACCTTCCAAAAACAATGCAAATAAATTAAAAGCAACTCGTGCACTCCAGGGGGGGGG
>QKMV01002700.1:0-12762 GCA_003287335.1 Lednia tumana
ATTTAAATCAAGAAAATAATTTAAAAAAAAATTCTTTTTTGGTCAATAGGACGCTGCAGAAAAAAAATTATATCAGCTTTATGTTAGTACCCATAAATTGGCCGCAAACTTGGACATTGGTTTATCAGCTATGTCAGTCTAAGAAAGTACTAAATCAGGCTGATAAAAAGTACACGCTACGATTTTCCGTAGTTTTATTAAGTTGCAATTCGTTAAAATGCTAACAGCTTTGCAAGAACTGTGAGACTTTTTTAAAATAATTATTTACAACGTTACGATACTTTCACAAAATTTGATTTCAATCAACGATTTACAGGAAAAAAATCAGTGCAACCCTGCCTTTTAGCACATATATTTTTTAAACGTGAAAATCGGTTACTGCTTCGTAAGTGTAATACAGTAATCCCCGCAGAGGCAAAGACTATCTATAGGTGAGACCGGGCAAGCAAAAATTACCATATTCCTCTTCAGCCATAAGACAGCAAACATGCATCTGCATATGAGCACAAAAAGCACACATACAAGGCCCACACAATAAAATACCATTTTCACACACACATATATACGACAGTACTACCTACTACCTCCACACAACATACAATAATTACAAAAGAATTGTTTTTTTCCTAATTTCTTGCTCTACCCGCGACGGTATCCGAGACGGGGTTGTTTTTTGTCGTGCGCCGCCGCTGAGGTCAGATCGCCGACCATCCATCACGGCAGAGACTAAGGTAGCCGGCACAATGCAGAGACAGACCCGCCGGGCATGGGTATCTTCGTGCGCCCTGACGATGTCCCCATGCCGTCGTCGTCCACCCTTCCTTCCGCATATTATGCAAATGAGACACAGGCAGCGCGCAAAAACAGCTGACAAGGCCACTAGCTCGCTCGGAAGATTCCCTCCTACCACGACTTCATCACGACGCATCTCTTTCTCAGCTTCCTATAAGGCTTTTATCGCAAAGCGGCACGGGAATCTCCCGTGGAACTATTTTCGTTCACAAATGCAGACGTCAACTGCTCAAGATAACGTATGATAGTAAACGCTGGTTCTAAAGTGTAAGATTATGTGAGATTGTTAAAAAAAAAGTATGAGCGTTTGAGAGATGAAAGTTTAACTAGCGTCTCCCAGCAAGCCCTTTCTTCAAAATTGCTTTCCGTTGTCAGTTATTATCCAAAAAAATCACCGAAAATCATCGTGTTTTGGCGTACATTTCGGTTTTATCGGCCCGAAATATAGAAAACTGCGCTGTCGACAGACCCAAGTTACGCTTTTATCCACAACTCTCTCGCTCGCCACAATTCCTAGGTCGTCTTGCACGGTTCAGTCAGCATCTGCAGACGAAACTCGGTCTGAATGAATAACGAGGTTAAGGTGGGACGGGCCCTTTAATCCTTTCTTTTAGTCGCCGCGTCGCGTCCACACGATGGGCGTGTTTTTTTTGTTTTACGCGTACGGACGCGCAGTGTGAGAGAACGGAGTGCATTTGCATCTCAGCTCGGGAATTTGGGTGCAGGTCGCGTCTGCTAATCTGCGACCGGCCCGATGCTGCGTGCAGTGTTTTGCATAATGTTGCGTCTATGGGGTCGAGGGAGCGAGCTGCTTGCACGACGTGTTTTTTTTCCTGGATTTCAGAGTTTTTTCTCGGACGAAATTAAAGCGTGGGACCCAAGCTGTATAATACAGTGTGCTTCTATCTTCCTTTGATTGTGCGCTAAGCACCCTTGTGAGTAGATGTAATTGAAGGCAAGTAAACCAGACAAAGGAACAAAGTAACTTGCCATCCTGGGATTCTAAATTTTTTTGGTTAAAATATTTGGTATAGCTTACTTTTTTCTGTGGATCTTACTAAGTACTTTAACGTACCTTAGTTTAAGCTCTTTTGTGTCTCGCGTTAAATTTTATTTATTACATCCTAGTACATTCAGTGGTGGTTGATGTGAAAATAATTTTTAAAAGTTTTTACGACTTTGTACCTATACCCACAGGTATTAACTTTATATGAAATAGACAGCGTCTTTGCTTATATGTAGATGCTTTTTATGGGACCCACGTACATCTACACCGCGTTAAAATATGTAATCAACCAAAATTGAATTTTTTTTACGAAAAACCGAAGAATCTTTTCTCTTCCCTCGCGTGGAACAAAGACCCCTTTACGGATTTCTGCGCTAAGAAAACGAAGAAACAGCCTGCCTAGCAAACACTGGCTGTCGAATAATTCGCATGCAGACTCCAGAAGAGATTCGCGCTGGGAACGGCGCCCGCACCTCGTCTCGGTCCCGTCGATGGGTGGAATATCGACACCCGAATGACTTGTGCCTCGGGTTAACAACCAGGGGTCCTCCCACTTCCCGCTGCAGCTTCTTCCCATAAACCGACTAGACTATACTCTGCTGCGCGCACACAAAAACGGCGCTATCATAAATTCCCGCCTCAAGCTTTGTTCAATTGGGTTTCACAAGACGATTGGCAAAGTGCAATAGCCGTTACGATTGGGGTGGGTGAAATATTGCGTGGTATCTTCTCTATATCTATACTATGTATCTATACAGAAATAATGTGAAATGGCCGAGTTTCTCGACAAGATTTCAACTTGGCCAATTGATGCAACCCGAACTGGAACAAGGAGACGATAGTTCATCGCGACTTGAAGCTAGTTGCAAGTTTTCCGCGCCACCGGTGCAACCGAGAAGATGATGGTGCAGTTATTTTCATGCAAGTGCACACATAAAACGTCTCCGTCGCTCCGTCGTCGGCCCGTAGATATATATATCTATGTAACATAAAAGAAGCGACGCCGGGCGCGACGCCGAGCAGGGACGCCAACGTCGTCGTCGTCGTCGTCGTCGTCGTCTCGCCTGGTCAACAGCTCGGAGCGACGGCCGGCGTCGGTTTCCCATTAACGACGGCGACGTCGTAAGTCATGACCTGCCCCATTGCACGAGACTGACCTGCGCATTGTATCGATCAGCCCGCGGCGCTGTGCGTCGCGACGTCGAGCTTAAAGCTGCACTTTGGCGTCGCGGCGACGACGACGGCGGCGTGGAAAGCATGCAGCGTCGTGGCCGGGGTTCGGGGCGGAAAGGTTCCGTGCATTTCGTCGAGTCGGTTGGCAAACAAAAAGTCATCTCGAATTTCCCAACTTTGTCGATTGCGATTCGAATAAATTTGGATCCGCGCGTTGCATCGAGCACGGAATTCGATATTCGATTATTATGCATGCGATTGGAATTAGCCGAAAAAAACTTCGGGAATCATAAAACAATTTCGTTGTGTAACGCGCCGTCCATGTTTTTCCGTTGTTTTTGTTTTGTTTTACTTTGATCGTCGCAGTTTCCCCGTGGCGTTGTTTTTCTGTTTGTCTAGACACGGCCTCGGCGAATGCAACTTGCTTTAATCGCTCGAAACGAGATGTAATGTTATTTGCCAATATTACGAAAATAGTGCAGCTCGATTTTTTGCTATAATGAGTCTTGAGCCATTAGTTTCCGATGAAAAAATTTGCTCATTTGCGTCGCCCGCGAAAAAAGCACGCAAACCGAATCGTGGCGAGTGAACTGGTATCGCTGATTGCTATACCAGGGCCGTTTAACTTTCAGGATAGTTAACCGACCAGATTGGATTCGAACATCGGCCGCGAAATGCCGAAACTGCTCGAAATTATGTCGTAAAAAGACAATCGGTGCAGCGGAAAAAGCGTATCTTCAGGTAACAAGCCTGTTCCTTCCCCACCGGGAGAGGCAGCTTTTTTTCGCCGCATTTCGCCCACGGTAGGTACGCGCAGACCTAGCGTGGAAGCCCACTTTTCGTAATTCGTTTATTGCTCGCGACGACACCGAACACGATTTCGTCGAAAAAATGGCCGTCATATAAATTTCATTAAAATAGCGGCATCGTGTGAACGTAATTAACATGTTTTTTGACCGGTAAGAAGGTCGAAAAAGTGTACGACTTGATACGATTTGTGACAGGAGTTTTGAGACCGCAAGCGTCGCTAGGTCGTCGATCTAGGTAATTAAGTTGTCTACCGACAGTTTTGTGTGGCACAAGGAAGCGTTCACGATTTCGACAAACTAAATAACACCTATTATTCAGGGGCGAAGCGTCAGGGGAGGCAAAGTAGACGCTGTCTACCTTAAAAACTCCGAGAAGTTATCATTTTCTTATTAAAATTGACATCAAAAAATCTAAACCCATCTCCTAAAAAAAAAATGCTAATGACAGACTACCGAAATTTCACATCGTGAAACGTCTCACGCACGAATCGATAGGCAGTGACAGCCACAAGGAGGGAGTGATCGACATTTTCGCTACATCCACAAATCGCTGGATCGACTTGATGTTACGAACAACTTTAAAAGTAAGCAGCTGAATCGTTTCACGATCTAGGTTGAAATCTGAGGACGTGGTACCCTAATTTACATGAATTGCTCGACCAAGAGTGTAAATTACTTTATGTCTCCCCATGAGAAAGACCCACACTTCGCCGCTACCTGTATTGCCTTCAAAAAACAATGATGTGCAATGCATTGAACATCGCTCGCACCATAAGTACTTACTCATGAATGCTAAGCCGTACCGAATTCTCCCCATAACTGCACTCTGCTTCTCTGGAGTCAGGAATGGAGAGAGACGTCCCAGTTATTCTGTTGGGAAGGGAATTTATCGAGAATTTTTAAAGCTCACGTTAATGCTGAAGGTTGATGTTGATTTTGGTGTTGAAGTTGATGTTTTATTCGTGTCGTTGTTCATTTTTTACATCATGTTTGTGTACGCTTCTGGACACAAAACCATCCCATCGAAATGTATACAAGTCCCAATGAAGGTTTGTTTGAAAACAGTATAGGTAAGCCAGGTAGAGGCTGAGCACATGGCTTGGAAAGCCACGTGCTTAGGGAAGCTGCCTAATGATGGTAACCCAATTTTATTATCAATGTGGTTTCAACAAATCATATCAACCGTGCATACCGAATATTTGTTCACTCTCGTATCACCTTTTGTCACGATGGCAGCAGAACCAGACTGGCAAAGCAATAAAACTGGATGTTCTTATTTCCCGATCAGTCTTTCCCGACAAGGGAAAATTCAGTTATTTCCTAAAGAATCCCTGAACCGCTAAAAAACGTTTAAGATTAAAAAACGAGAGTTGACGTCACACGTCTGTTCCATCATAGCATTCATTATTCGCAAAAAAGTTCATTTTTACAGCGCGATTTCGTTCCTTCTATAGTCGCCCGAAGACCCTTGCAGTAACTAAAATTATTATTTACTGTTGATAGTAATAGTTGAAACACATTTACCTTCTATTGGATAATCTAGGCAAATACTTCGATGATAAAATACTCAAAATGACAATCCTTTGATTTTCCCTTGCTGCATAGTAATAATCGACATCGTTAATCAACTAACCTCCCGTTCTTGTTCTATATCTGACCCACCTGAACGAGGTAAGCTACAGCCATAAAAAAGGTCGGGTCTCAGAACGAACCATGTGCTTGATCCAGAGATAACAGAAGCAATTAAATAAAGAGTAAATTAAATCCCACTCTGGAAACCAACTTTTTCAAAAAAACTGAAAAAGTGATGACATAAACTTGTTTGCTGTAAAGAGAAGACGCAGGAAGTTTTCGTATTATTTCTGCGTCTCCAAAATTACGAGTTACAGGTCAATGGTGGCGTGATGCAATTGTGTGTAAAACTCGCGGATAACATATTTGTGAGCATCCTCATTTCACAGGGCAGGCATCAACTGATAAGGAAAACTGGTTTATCATATCGATGTATAGGCCCACAAAGCACATGGTATACAGCATATTTAGTAGCCGGCTGACCTACATTATTTTCAAACGAACCTTACTTAGGACTTATAAATATTTCGAGTGGACGGTTTTCTGTGTCCAGAAGTACCATCCAAAATAAGTTCGCATATTTGCTCGGTAAAATACTCCACGAAGCTAGATGGCTTGCCCGTGGGTTGGCAACTTGATTCTGTTGACGCTCGTCTGTTGCTACTTTGTAACAAAACTTTGGGTAAACTCTCGTTTTCAGTTCAAAAGCAACAATATATCCAACAAAAATTAGAGTAGTTTTGGGGCTTCTATAAATGGTTGCATCAAGATAATTATTTAAGTGAATCTTCATGCATTTGAAGTAAAAACCCCACGCAGAGTATATATGCTAGTTGAGAACACCATTATCGGACAGCCAATTCTGATGCATGCCGACTTGTCCGAGGAAAGAAAACGGTGTTACGTGAGTTTACCGCCCAGCTAACCATTGCCGTTGATGTTGCAGTGGTGTTGACGTCTGCGCCGAGCAACGAAGCGGAGCTGCAACTGTATCGGGTGATGCAGCGAGCCTCCCTCCTCGCGTACTACGACACCCTGCTAGAAATGGGTGAGCCAAAGGGTTGAAAACCTTACACACTCTTAGATTTTAAAGACTCGTGTCTGCTGACTAGTTTCAGCACTAGTTAAAAAAAACTGTTAATAACTGGGTTAAACTGCTGAAAACTTCTAACAAACAAACTGCCAAGGCCGAGGCAACAAAGGCATTTTGTTTGTTAGAAGTTCTCAGCAGTTAAACCCAATTACTAACAGATTTTTTTTAACTAGTGCTGCGATTTCCAAACTGTTTTATCATCCCAACAACCTGGACGCAAAAACAGATGATTGTCACTTTAGTATCCACTGAGTTGTTTTTTAAATTCTATTCATTTTTATGGATGCAGTTTCGCATTTTTTAGTGTATCTTAACGTAGTTTTTCTTGGAGTTTGGGCAATGAACATTCGCTGTAATTCATACGAATGGTTGTTCAAACTGCAATGTAACTTTTCATCTGAATATTTCAGACGCTTCCATAAGACCCCACGTTAAGAAGATTCTTTCAAACTGAATAATCTCCAAATTGAACTGATTTTTGTTATATTTCTAAATTATGCCATGCAAAGAATGGGCAAGTCTTCCATGACAAGTTTATTCGTATATTGAGTTCAGATGAAACCGTGCACTTTTTGTCTTTTCTTCGTACGAAGTATTTTAAAATAGCTCTGTCGCTGTAAAAAGTTCCATTAATTTGATTGCTTTCATACGCATTGATTTCTTCCGTAACGGAAAGTGACGTCATTGGATGTTCCGATAGTCTATTGCCATGGTTTTAAAATGCAGTTAAGCTTCCTATTGGCGTAATTAGGGGTCAAGTAGGTGTAACGCGGAAAGTGATATCAGTATGTGTTTACAACTTCCGGTAGTTGGCTGACCAATTCTGATGTATTTAAAGTGATGTTTCTGAGCCACACAGATAAACACAGCAAAAATAAAGGTTTGTGATCATCAAATAATTCTCTAACCGTACGTGGCAAAGAAAATTCAATCTGAGCTTCAGGAGACTCCTCTACTGTTTGAGTATTTTAATGATCCATCTTTTCAGTATGTTCTTTTAGGTAGTTCATTAAAAAATGTCATTTTTCCAGTTTTTCAGTGGCCCGTTAAGAATCTGACGGTCCGTTAACTTGCTATTACCATAGCAACAGCCAATCAGATGTCTTGATTCTTTTTCTAACGGACCGTTCAGGTTTAACGGGCCACTGAAAAACTGGCCCTTAGGCTGAAAAGGTGGCTCGACCACTGGTCGCCACAGGTCCCGACGTTGACAATTGACCCTTTCTTCTCCGTCTAGGCGGCGACGACGTCCAGCAGCTGTGCGACGCCGGCGAGGAAGAGTTCCTCGAGATCATGGCACTGGTGGGCATGGCGTCCAAGCCCCTCCACGTGCGACGTCTGCAGAAGGCCCTGCAGGAGTGGGTCAGCAACCCCGGTGAGCCAATCACATCCTCGCGTCCGGCAAACCCACGTCCGTTTCTCGGGGTTTCACGACGCACTCTGTTGCCAGCCGGCCGCGAGCACTTTCTTTTAGCAAACAGTGAAGGCCCTGTAGCGAAATTTCAGCCAATCACGAGCTGTATTCAATTTTTAAGACTCGTGTCTTCTGACTAATTTCAGCACTAGTTTTAAAAAAAGCTGTTAATAACTGGGTTGAACTGCTGAAAACTTCTAACAAACAAACTGCCAACGTTTCGCTAACCTTGCTGAAAGCTTCATTCTTCTTCAAGCTTGCCCAGACGAAGCTTACAGCAAGGTTAGCGAAACGCTGGCAGTTTTTTTGTTAAAAGTTTTCAGCAGTTTAACCCAGTTATTAACAGTTTTTTTTTTAATCACGAGCTGTCTTCGCCAGCACTTTTTTCCTGAATAGATTCTATTGCTAGTCGGTAGTTACGGTAGTCGCACGCTGGCGACTTTTTTGGGGGGCTGTCTTGGAAGTCGGCTTGTTAATAATCTCTACAGCGCAGGTGCTTCGCAAAAACAAGTGAAATTTTTCTAAAGGGTCTTCGCTGTTTGCTAAAAACGTGACGCCAACTGGTCCTATACGGCATTGCTCTAATGGCGTCGATTATCAAGCCAGTTTCATCAAACCCCTCCTAACTCTTTAGCATCCATGTACTATTAAAATATTAAATCACCGTAAATATCCGTCAATCTGCGTAAAACTCAGTAAATCTCAATTTCCGGAAAAATAGGAGAAACGGGTTGGTTTTTCACGGGCAGCGGTGATTATTTATGTTTCTGCGGAAAATCTAGGTGACCACGTATTTCCTTAAGTTAACGGGCCGTAGCGAAAATGAAATGACTTTACCGTGAAACATCATATTTTGCCCCTTAGTTTAAAAAAAAAAACAAAGTTTGCGTAAAACTATTGGAGTGTTTTAGCATTTTAACTATCAGTTTTCCCGAAAATTCTAGGAAAATTTTCTGGCAGCGTATTAAAGGTATGATCACCGCCAGCAATTATGAGCCTTGTCGCGGGGCAAGGCCAGTTTTCAAATGCAGTGCGTCGTTAAACACCAGACGCAAAGCTGCCCCGACTCCTGATTTTGTTTGTGGGACTCTTTTTGCGTGCGGGGATCGAACCCGAACCTCCAGCGCACAGCCGGAGGGCTGGAGTTCTCCAACTTCGCATGCTGAAGCTACTTGTGGCTCATCAGTTAATTACCTGCTAGTAATTAGCCTTAAACCACTGGGTGTACCATGGCGACAGTCAATCACTGTCTCATTATACAAGCTAATATAACTTTTTTATGCATACTATAACACACAACATATTATTTGATGAATAAATCACAGTAAAGTTTCAGCACGCTTAAAAAATCGATAACCCCAAATATGTGACCGATTGGTCACAATCTGTTCAGAAAATAGACGTTCGTCGTAATCACATCAGAGAAAACCATTAGTTTTGCATATTTAGAATATGTCCATAAAACTCTAAAGCATGATATTGACTCGATTTGCAATTTACTTACTTGAGTGGCATTAGGACGTCCTAAGCGTTTTACATCCATTTACTTTAGTTCCCTGTGCTCCGTAACATTCGGGCACATTAGAAACATCAATCACTATTTTTTGTGTCAAAAATAATAGATTTCTTCTTAATTTCTCGCAAACAATGCAACCAAATATGCCAGTTTGCATAGACCTTGCCACTGGTGTATCAAATACCGATTCGAAAAGGATTTACGCTGTCGACACCACAAATAAAAGCGAAATTATGTAGCTAGTCCTAAAAAATAAGCCCGTCCAAAATGCACCAGCAGACACATGATCCAAGTGGCAGAGAGCACAACAATATTCGTCTGTTTCTCAGCCCACAGCCTGAGGCTACATTATCAGACCGAGGAGCATTTCTACAACATATCCTACACGGCAGAGCCATTTTTTATCACGTGTCTGGTACAGGTTTTTCAGTTTTTTTTTCTGCACGCCCAATTTACTATTCCACTTGGCTCGCGGGCTCCATGGTTGACTGGCATACAAAAAACGCGCGCGCTTTATGAGCGCTAACGTGGTAATAGCACATCTCATCTCTGTTTCGCTATCTTGGCCGATGAAGAATTAATGGGATAACTCGTTATCGTTAAAAGAAAGTATCGGCGCCTACACCATTGCTGGGCGTTCTAGATTTTTTACTGGATATTTGAATATTTTTTCGCCATGTTTGTTAGAAAATTGCCTGTAAGAGGGACTGTTTTCATTGTGGATGTTGATTGGGGTAAGCGTTTTATTGCTATGTTTTTTTTAATTGGTAAAATTGTAATAAAAGGAGGCAGACGCGTTTTTTTATGAAAGTTTGTACAATTTTAGAGCAGGCCACCCTGGTTTGGCGATAATGTAGCTCTAGTAAAACACGTCGTAATACGTACAATGACGTACTAAAAAAAAAAAAACTGATTGTTAAGCGCAAGTATGGTCAAAGAAGAAGTCTTGCAATGGTCAAAGTTTTCTTTTCTCACGTATTACTGAATGCCAGCATGCAGATAAAAAAAAATCCTTTGCAACTTCGTCTGCAATTTCTTTCCAACTATATCCGAGGGCCAAACCACGTAAGAACCATTTATAATTTGGCGTAATTGCAGAAGTAATATAATGAAAATACCGCGCGCGGTTTAAAATAAATGCATATAATTACCTGTTATTAGTTGCAAAATACACTGCGAATAAAAAAATAATTTTTCGTCGTCAGAAATTCGTGCAAAAATTCGATTAGCTCTGCGGTGAAAGAAAACATTTTGCTCGCACAAAGACGTGGCTGGTTATTTCGTGCGAAATTGGGTTAAAATTTACACTTGCACCGATGCCTTGCACCTACGTAGACTTATTTCGTAAAAAAAAAAACTGCCGGTAGGTACATTTACATTGCAGCCGATCAATCACGCAAATAGCTCGTCAATTTTTTACCGTTTCATCCCCACAATCTCCCGCGCTAATCCGCAGAGCTAATTCAGTTCAAACTCGAACAATCAGCTTTGTTTAAAAATGCAGAGTGCATTTTACAGCACATATATAAGCCAACCGGTCAAGTAAGTTAACATAATGGACTGTCCTGTGCATAGAAACACAGACGCAGCCATCCCGGCTTTTTTTTTACCATGTGTGTGTGTGTTTGTGAGAGTGTGCACCTAGAATCGATTATCCTCGTCTCAGACATACAAAGTCTCAAGGTCCATATGTGATATTCTTGTGCTTTGCGCAGCAGCTATCACGTTTTTTTCTCTGCTCGCCTCGTCGCGGTTGCTGGGTATAAAAAAACTCGCCCTTATTCACTCGCCTAGCGCTGGGCTGGGCTGGGCTGGGCTGGTCGACCACTTCTTTGGTGAGCGGCTCGCGAGCCGGCGGCTTGATGGATGGTCGCTGGACAATGCGGTTGCGTTGGTCTGTGCAGCAGCAGCAGGAGCAGCAGCAGACTGCTGTCCAGATTTGCTCTCTGCACAATTGCCAGGGCAGAGACGCGAGCGGCCAAAAAACGGGCGTATGGAAAAAAAAACAGTCGCTTCTGGTGGACGTGACGTAGCCGTTTGTTAGTCCCTCAAGCGAAGCTCTGTCGGAGTTGGAAAATAACACTGACAAAAGATGGTCGGGGCAAGGAAAAAATGCGGCCGTCCTATATGGTATAACGTTTTTTTTATCGGTATTATTTTCGGGTTCAGGTCTCGAAATGACCAACGTGCCGAGAAGATTATACGAAAAAATTACATTAAGCGGCGTAGATGTATACGCATAATTGGCCATTTTTGGCGAAATTGACTGCAGGTCTAGAAAAACTTTTTGTTGGTTGCTTTGATTAATTCTGCAGTCTTAATTTCATCATCGCTATTGTTGCACACGCCTTCTTGTAGAAAGCTGATCTATACGGCCGGGTTTTTATCGGCTCTGCATGCACATTATCCAGTTTGCACTGATAAAAATTGTGGCTCAAATTTTGTTTCCCGCAAAAAAATCAGATTTCACCAACTTTCAATAAATCAGGTTGCTTTTTTTTCTATCGCTTGGATCTACACAAAAAACTCTTGCCACATTTCCTCTGGCTTCGTCGTTGCTTCGTCATAATTTATCGTCACATCGAAAAGCCTTCACATATGTTATCTATTTCTTATTTCTTCCCCCTTGAGCAAAAAATAATAAAATTGATGGCAAAAAGTTGGGTTCGATTTTGTACGCCATGTTAGGTTACAGGTTTACAATGGTTCGCTGGAAAAAAATCCATGAGGCATCACACTGAAATAAATAAAACCCAAGGTGAAATAGTGCTAGTAATTTTCGAAATGAGAAACAAATCACTGGCATTATAATTACATAGGTAGGTACTACATATGTTAAACTTTAACACCTTCTGTTCGATTCTTTTTATGTGTGTACTGGTTCACTCTATAAAAACCTTAATTATTTCTCTCTGCGAAATCTTAATCGAAGCCGTAACGCGAAAACATGCTTCTGCAGCAATCTGCATAGAGAAAGAAAAAACAAACGCCGACCGAATTTCATTTCAACCAGTTTCCAAGATTCTGTCCGAGTCGTTACATCTCAGAGTCAACAAGAAATTGTTGATCGCAAATGCTCCGGGGTTACCAACTTGACACAACTTTCTAAATAGCTCTTTTGCATGTCGCGTTATTACCATTATTACTATTTGAAGCTTTAGAAGTTGGCATTTTATCTACCATAGGGAATTCCTGCAACTGCATTTTTCGTGACTCTTTTCGACCTATTTTCTATAAAATGTTTTAGTTTCCCTCCAGGAGGTACCTACATTGTGTGACGCAACAAACAACCGTCGGTAGAAAACAACCATGTGTGTATGTGTGTGTGTGTGTGTGTGTGTGTGTGTGTGTGTGTGTGTGTGTGTGTGTGTGTGTGTGTGTGTGTGT
>QKMV01002701.1:0-12758 GCA_003287335.1 Lednia tumana
AATAAATAGCCATCGTTTTGGCATTGACTAGATTGGCAACCATATTTTATGACAGCTTGATGATGAAATTTGTCATGATTGCAATCATCATGTGATCGTGAAAATAATGGTAATTTAAGACGATGGAGCTAAACCAACCGTGTATGTTGCGGACCCAATGGCTTCGTAGCAGCGCGGATAAGGGCGCGGTTAGCAAGACAACTGTCAGTCTGAATCGAAAACTCCTGCTATAGCTGGCACCCTCACCCCGTCGATACTCGATTGGAGCAGAATACGGGATGTTTGGGCCAAATCCCTAATATATTGTGCTAAGCATTGGTTTCTTTGGTGACATAAACACATGGCGTGTGGTTTGGAAATTTCCTCAGAACGCGGGGAAATTTAAACGATTCTTCAGTGTACAAATCAGCCGAGTGGTCAAATGGCCGAAATCAGCTCTCACTCTTGTGTCACGCGTCTGCTGAGGGAACTTGTTCAATGAATTTGAGTTTTACATAGCCGATGGTAGATGGTGGGCAGTGGATTCACCATCGAGCCTATATTGCGCAGGAGCTGAAACGTTAGGCTATCGATGTGACCAAGAATCTGAACCGGAAAAACTCGTGTTGCGGCCATTTTCACCTCCATCGATCTTTTATACGCTTGTGCCCGTTTCTGAGGGCTGTTTGCAGGGGCTTATGGGCGCCAAACGATTTTTTCTGGTTCAGATTCTTGGTCACAGCGCTAGCCTGCAGTTTGTCCTCCATGGATGTCTCTACCCGGCAATCGGCTTCTACATCGAATCGAGTTCGAATGGGAAACTGGGCGCGACGGCGGGGAGCACAATTGCATGAGTGATCGAATTCGGAAACCGAGACATCTCGGATTGTTATCCGAGAACGGGAAACTTTATTGCTCCAGCCTAACATGAATTGTGCGGTCCGTTATTCCCATCTCACCTTTCATGTAGTGGTCGGACACAATATAACCACCAATTTGTGTGTTGGTAATTTATTGTTTTGTATCGTTTAAGCAGAGCAGAAAATCTCGATTCACATCTCCGCTCTAGTGTTTTGTTCGTTTTAGCTGCTTTGTTTTACTTAAAATTTAGACTCAGTGGTCGAGTTAAAAAATTACATTATCTGGCATTCGTACCAGTTAGCAAGACCTATAATTATTGAGCAGCTGCACAAGTATCACGCATCGTAAGCACCAGTTTAGGTACTGCATTTGCATCGCCGAATTTTAACCATACAACTGTCCTTATGCACCGGGCTATTCAGCATTCCTTTTCTGGTGTAAACTAATTTGTTCGAATACAGATCCATGACCATCAAATAGACGGCTCTAACAAATCATCTAGTGAAGGTTGTCCAATGCTAAAGCCATGGTAAAAGCAAAGTAAAACCGAGTCGTCGCCACTCGGCGTGGTTGTACTGAACTCTGACACAGACAAGTCAAGGTAGCATCGACATCCGACGCTCTTCGAAAGGCGATTTCAATGCAAGTATACGAAACACTTCTGTTTGATGTTCGGAACGTGACTGCACTAGCGTCGACTTGACATTATTAGTGTCAAACCAGCCTCTATAGACGGTAAAACTCTTTCAGGTAACCACTCGCAAGTCGTAAACACGAATCCTCTTCAAATAGCTGACATTGATCTGTATGCCAAAGGTCATGACAAATGTTCAGTCAAGTTTCAAAGATAATTAATGGCTTATTAGGGAACATGTCGCACACGAAAATTGACCGCTAAATCTTCATCTTTCGCTTTATTCCCTTTTATACTGTCCTCATCTGATCTCATCTTAACCATGGCCATGGCATACTTGCGATAAATACTGTCGGAGCCAAATATGGATGCTCGAGCTCTGGGTCTCCGTTGTAGAGTGTGGCGAGGCACATGACTCGTATGTGGGTGGTTGTGGATGCGTTCGTAGAAAGTAGCCATTTCGTATGTAATTATTTGATCGTTTATGAAACACGTTTCGTTACGGGGTCTACGAAATTGTCACCTACATTATTCAAAATTCGTGACATCAAAATTGTGTTGACATTGAAAGATGCATGTCATTTCTGTGAGTGGTAAATACTCTAGTCTTCATGTCTACAGTATATGAACCTTCAAAGATGATTGTGCAGAACAATCTGTTTGATTTTCATTACTTATTCATTGTGAGGTAGTTGTTGACATTCAGGCTTTCTTATGATCATCAAATATTGCTATTAGCATTGCGCACGACAAACAGATTGATGCAAATCGATCGTACGTTATTTTCAGAGTTATTGGTGTCAATTTCACATGTGTTTCATCGGACTCGGAGCTGTGTCATCTCAAATTATTTTACACAGATTGGTGGTTTTTTTTATACACTGTAAATATTTTCTTTTCGATATTTTCTTTATAGTGTGGTATTTGTTATTTTCCAACGCTACGAAGGACATCCATGTTGTAACGTTCAACGAACATCCTACCAAGTCTTGACAAAAATCTAGAGAGCATGAATTGTCATGCAATGCAACGTGCCATCATAATGCACGATTCCAATCTTGGTAGTTGATAGAAAATGTGTAAAAATGTTCCATTTTTTCTTCCTCATTTTCTAATCGTCCATTTTCTGGTGTCATTTGCTCGACATGCTATGTGAAGTCGAGTAGGTGAAGCAAAGCAAGAAAGATGAAGAAGAAGATGGTGAAGAAAAGAATTTTATGCGATAATGCAGTCTACAGTTGCATTAAATTACGACGTCAGCATCATTTCTTGTAGTGGATAAACGTAATTTCCTTGATAGGCAATTTTATGGAAGACGGTTGCAGCACGAACGAAATATGTGACATTGCAAGCAACTTTATATTTGCAAACAACGTGCACACAAAATTACATCTATTACCTACAGTAAAACTCGTGCAAATCCGCAATAAGCCCATTATCTATAGTACCTACACGTCTTGGTCTTCCTCTTCAAAATTAATAAGGAGAATTACGCTGCGCGGCTTGTCATGCTTTAAAAATCACCGGACACAGCATGCATTTCGATTTTCTAATTTCCACACTGTTCTTCTCCATAAAGGCAAACATTTAGAAACTCCGATGATCACCATTACTGTAGAAAGCTCTCTGCCCTCAGAAAACATACTGCAACAATACAATTCTTTAATTAAACCGGCGTCTGCTTTCGTGAAACATGTGATTGTATATCACGCTATATCCTAGCTGCGAGTGTGTAATCCATATTAGGAAGCAGCACTGTAGCAGAACGCGTTACATGAATAAAATGGCATGTGCCCTGCCGTCGCCGACCATTGTTTCGGCGGAGCCTTCTCGATCTGGACATCGGCCATTTGTCCACACGTTTGTAGATCGTACCTTCGCAGTTCGCACCGGACATGCGACGACGACAACTAATGCTAAATTTCTGTCGTTCAAATTGTGCCATTTCCGTAACTGACACGACAAAGATGCATTGAAAAGCCATGCCATAAAATACATATCCCCTCATTCCACGTGACGACAAGCCTTAGAAATGTCACATCGTTTTTTTCTGCTGGCAAAAACTTACATGTTGCCTAGCTAGCATGTTCGAGCGCTTTTTCAATTCAAAACCTAGCCCTTATCTGCCCATAACTTTATGAAAAGTAACTTTCTCAGGTCTTGACATATTTTGGTAAAGCTTATAGGTAGGCATGTTTAGTTTAGAATAAGTAAACGTAGCTATATCCTACATCTTAGTAACCACGACACACTTGTTTCAAACATTCAAATGCTGTACTGCTGCAAGGTACCGAGTATCGCTAAGTTACGAGATAAAATCCAAGCACGCCTTTGCTTGAGGCGTATTTAGGTGTGAATTTCATCAAGCATCAATTCTTCGCACCTTAAATTCGGCCGAAGCGCGCACAACGGAGCGAACAGAACGGCTGGGTTCAACACTTACCAAACCCAAATGTCAGATGTGACCTCGGGTCATGGGCCAAAGGCAGCGTCCGATCGCCGATCACCGATCGGTTTATCCCATGGTGCCCTGCATCAGGGTCACTAACCGAACACGATTTATTGTGTCATGCGGCGGAATGGTCCTATTATGATGCTCTTCACGTTTCCATGATCTCCGCGATAAAGATCAATGCAATTAAAAGACTTTATTCATATTTCGATTAGATTGTCATCTTCGACAGTGTGGAACTGGAAATGAAGCTTCAATTTGAGACAAAGAGCCGTGAGAAAATCAAAGCACGTGAAGAACACGAGAAGAAAACTGACCAGGAATATTTCTTGACATCGATCCCTTTACAAGTAACAAGTTCACGTATTATAAGAAATTCGATAATTTCCCAAATTCACGACCCTGTCCAAACTTCTTCCAAACTATATTTTATCCTCCGAACTTGGCAACAAAAGCAGCTAATTGGTCGTTACCATGGTGACCAGTCTCTTTATTGTTCCCAAGATAAATTTAAAATTGTTGAATAAAAATAAGTTTACCATTTATACATGGCGTACTTCTAACATCTTAAACCACAAGAGCACAGGGAACCAGTACCATTCAGAGGGAAATGTTAAACTCAATTGATTTCTTCTGTACGGCTTACGGAAAATGGCGTTAGCGCGTCCTGTAACTCGTAGAATAGGTAATCTCTAGCTCAAATCTCAAACATTGCGGACGCAATCACTGCCACCACGAGGCATAATATACAAATTAAATGCGTGAAATAAAGAAGGAAAGTATAACTACACACTCTGGTATTGCCCACATTTTAATCGTAGCTCATCCAAAAGTGCGAGAATGTGAGATCCGTGTGAATACGTTCCATTTCTTTTGGTAGTAAGGAGGCGATAGTAATCAGAAACAATGTCTAGGGCCATGTGGGAGCCATTTGAGACAAGAGCTTCATTAATCACATTTAGTGCTATATATGGCACTATCTTGACCAATATTTGCATCAAGAATGAGGCAATGGAAAATGGAAAGCTCTCAAAGTGAATCTGTTTCGGAGTGGATCCATGAATATTGGATTTTTTCACATTGTTGTACTTACCGTTTGGTCTGGAACTGCGTCTAGTGGAAAAACGAGATGACACGCACTATAAATAGTTGCGAGGAGGTCATTCGTAACGTTGCAAGAGTGGGTTACCGATGGAGAGATGAACTTTGGCATAAATTTGAAAGCCGTGGCTTATACAAGCATGCCGCGACTATGGCTATCTGAGGTCATTTTCTCATGGAAGTTGCCGTCACCCACGCATCTTTGTCATCTCGGAACAGGTTTCAGATTATTCGCTTCGTCAGGAGCACAATTCACACAGATATAGAAAATGGTACACTGCGTTTTACGCTTTAGGTCGCGAGAAATTTTAAAATAATTGTATTTTATTCTCAAAGATCTTTCATCTATAGTACATCGTGAACATTTACCCAGTAGATAAAGAAAAACAGGAGCGATTTTCGTTGCCTATCAAAAAAAACCATGTGTAGTCTTTTTGCCTATTTTTCATTTAAGGCAACAAGCTGTATGTGGCTTCAAAATTAGTTACAATTTTACATCAACCTCATCTATAATCCTAATGAAAGCATTTCCATTCGTTTTACAACGGCGTAGACTAGCACAATTGGTTTTATAACGTTAAATAAATGCTTAGAAATCACCACGTCAATTGTCATACACCTACTTCTAAAGCCAAAAGGAAATTTACAAATTTCCCATGGTAAAATACCTTGCATCTAGATAAGATTAGGTTCTACTGTGTCATAAAGTGCAATGAGAAGTTTTCTTTTAACTTTTAAACTGATATCACATGCAAAGGGCATGAGTAAGTACTCTAAGAGGACACAAGAACGGCGATTCTCAGCCAAGTACATGTCCACTATAGTCAATAGTGAGCTATCAAATAATTGGAAGCTATCAAAATGCTTAATTGCCATGGTCAGGTGAAATTGTGGAGGTAATAAAAGTATATCTGGAGATTTTCCCTGTAATAAGGACACAAGATGAATCTTTCAAATAGGCTACCGCAGGGAATATGTGGCTCTCTGTTGAAATCATGCATTTGCTGTAGAATTAAAAAAAATAACCCTATTTCTACTATCGAGACAGAGGTACATAGAACAGGTACCTACTTTACCTAGTTATAAGGTTTGTTTATAGACATGCTAGGTAATACTTATCTCCATACCCATTTTCAGTAATAACATAATTATTTGAAACATTGTTCTCGAACATACTTAGACCGCTGCGAAAATAGTTTTGACATCTTCAAAAACAGCTTTCGGGAAGCGGTTAGAGTCGACCCTTTTGACCAAACTCAACGACTCGTAGTGCTTGATGATCGGCATGGACGCATTCATGTAGGTGTCAAATCGTAGCTTGAGACTTTCGGGGTTGTCGTCCGATCGCCCGCTTCCTGCTTGTCCCCGATTCAAACACCTCTCGGTGCATTTTGCCTCTGAACAGTCAAAGAACAGCACGAACAGGAGCTTGACACGATCCCCCATCACTTTGTTCCAGCCATCCAAGTTGTCTTGATTCCTTGGGAAGCCGTCGATCAGGAACTTCTTGGTTGATGATTTCTTCATAGCCTCTTCAATCAGACTGCATGTCACTTCGACGGGCACGATTTTACCTTCCTTGATATAATTTTCAATCATCTCACCATACTGAGAATCGGGCTTGCTTCGTTCTTCTCGCAACAAATCGCCGGCTGAAAGGTGGACGAAGCCAAACGTGTTCACTATTTTCTTGCATTGCGTGCCCTTCCCGGCGCCTGGCCCGCCCAGAACAAACACTACTTGAGGTGTCAAATCTCCACTCATTCTCGTGAACGTATTAAATGTTGTCTGAAATATCTTCGTACGAAGTAAACGCACCGAAAAGAATATTCTCATGGGACGACCACTGAAAACGTCACCCCGTTGATGCGATGTGGGATGGGCGACGAAGCCAGCACTAACATTCGGCGTAGAGCGCACTGCGCATACTTCCTTTGATATTAGTAGTTCGCGATCGAAACGCACATGCATGAACCGTAGGCTACCGCCATCTATCGAGCTTAGTAGAAAGTAGCAGTGTTATTGATCTTGACGAGCACATGGCCGTGGTGGGAATGGCACCTCCACCACGTGCGCCAAAGTATGCCCCTGGCGTCAATCTACGGGCGTTTGGGGATTTATTTACAATCGGGACGCGATTATAGAGGTCCTGCTTAACATACGAGGGCCTGATTTCGTGTCCCAGGGGCTACTTTATTTTGATTTAAGTTGATCATAGATAATTTGTGTAGCGAATGAAATATTAATCTATAGTCACTACTACTGACGTTCGCAATGAGCACCTAATTTATTTCTATGACTTCAATTGGCAAGAACGTTATTTTGGGAGCTGTGGATGCTTAGCATGACCAACGACTTATTAATTCGAAATGCTGAACGTCATGAAATATTTCGTTAGATGCAGATGCCACATAGTGTGTACTTTTCAAAGATGCGTACAATTCTAGGTAGTGCACTCATCTTTTTACACCTCATCCGAAAATTGTGATGGTTAGCTTTGATGTTTGCAGTGCTCATTTGACGTTAAAAATACCAAATAATATGAGCCGAAGTCCGAATATTCACTAATATTAGTACACTGCTTTGTGTACCAGTTATCCCGTGTCGAGGGCCAGGATGCGTCACCAATATAGGATGATTGGTAAAGTACGGTAATCCATGCCATTTCCGGCCATTCATGGCACATACCACAGTCGTAAATTTTCATTAGAAAGGCTTCAACGCCATAATCCCATCTAATACAATATCAATATTTTTATTAAGTTACAGCAATCGTTGTATCGTCCAGTAGGGAAAAAGAATGACGAGCTAAATGCTTCCTTCCTGCCTACTGAAGCAACCATTATTTTTATAAATTAAACGAGCACGTTGCCCTGCTTGAATTTTAAGCCCAGTTAACACTCGAGAGTGTGCACGCAGCTAAAAGCGTCGGCACGTGTCGGCAGACGTAAGCAGCATGCGGTCAAAGCAAGGGAAGCATTTTTTCGAACTGGTTCATTAAAATCGTTTGTTTACCCAGAGTGGAATTGAAATGAAAAGTAACCGGCTACAGTCGTTTGCATTCAATTTGAAAGTTGGTTAACTGTTGTATGGTTGCTCTATTATTTCCGCAGGGTTCAATTTTGAGTGTGCTGGCTGAGGAAAGCACGTGCGGACTAGCGGAAACGAAGCATGTTTGTCGCGTTTAAGCTGGTGAATGTGTTGGGAATTGTCGTATGTTTGAAGCGCTGTGTTGGTACGACACTGGCAGCGAGTTAGAAAGGTGAGGAGAGGTCGGTTGTATGGAAAACCGCAACATTTGTATAGTACCTGTAGCAAGAAACGGTGCTGTGAGTCATCAAGTCCACCTGTGCGCGTGTGCAGTTTGATTTTTCATTGTTCACGAGAAAAGTATGCTTATTTAATTACCCCACATGGCCCACTTACATAACAAAGAAAATGAGTTTGTCAAATTGGCGGATCTTGAGCAATTTGTTAACAGAGGGTCTAAATGTTTTTGCTGTATAACAATGGCATGTATATAAGTTTGCACTGCATTTTCATAATATATTTTATTGGTTCAAGGGCTTATTGTTAATTAGACTTTGCAGATGCATGATGACATTAAACATACATAGACTGTGATGCAATTTCCGTGGGCAGCCCGATAGATCTATTCACAACTTACTAAGAAGGACCCAACCCTTAAAATGAAGCAACTGCCAAGTTCTGCATGCGTAATTGACAAGCATAATTATAACTTGTATGTAATAACGACCACGTGTATGTCATTGTTAAACTCTCGTACAGCAAGAACATATTCACCATATCCTAACAATACAAATGATGGTATATGTAGGCACTGCGACGTGATCTACCCTTTTTGGGTGATGTTCTTCAGACCATGGGGGAGGAACCATCATAGTGAATGAGGTTTTGAAAATACGGCTGTTGTCATATCAAATCACGAACGAAAGTAAGAAATATGATCGTCAATTCGGGTTTCATCTGTGCCTGGTAGTGGCACTGGAAAACATGTGTATTGGTGACTGATACACAAATCTGTTATTCAACATTATACATTACGCGATATCGTATTCAATCCTCTTCCTACTTCGCCTCGTGCTAGTACAGGGCGTAGCGTAGCAACATGTAGTAAGTATATTAAATTCATTCAGGAGCCGAATAAAGAATAATGGTTCAGGAAGTGGACATGTATCACACACGGGAGCGGTAGAGAGCAATAGCATGCAGTTGTTCCATCATCACTGCATCATCCACCCGTCTGCGAGCCTACACACTAGCTGTTACCGTTCGTTGAAGGAGAACTAAATGTACGCCTAAGCACCGCGGGGTGGGTCGTGCACTGTTTCATGTTCACTGCGTGCTCATAGTTGCTGCACATAACACAGAGATCGGGTTACAGTACGATATTTTATCGATTATTACCCTTCAGCTTACCAATTAGTCTCACAAGAAAGCTGCTGGCTCGCCTAAGAGTCAGGCGTCGATGCCTTACCAATAATAATAATCACGTTTTTGACATTTTAATTGCGGTACTCACCCTTTTGCCCTCTCTGTTGAGGCCGCGCGCAGCCCATGGTTATTTGATCCATAACGATTCGATAAGATATTTGTTTAACATCTCATCGCTAGATAATCGGATGAATTATTCAATCGGGCGAAGTGGTCTCCTGATTTTCATCCCAACCCAGCACTTAGATAAGAGAAGGGGAGGTATTCGGGCCCACGAGTCCAAAGATAAATCTGAAACGCGATGCTTTTTATCATCGGTTCGGCTAATGGAACGATGGAACGAGTTTGTTTTCTTAATTGGGGGGTTTGAAAATAGAATTACGACTTTCTGATGTTGCACTAGACGTGGTTTAAGACATTAAGGAACATCGACGCTGCTCGACATGGGGAGCGTACGCTTATAAATGACATTCGAGATTAATCCATTATAATACGGGAATGACTTAATGAACGATTTGGGACAGGTCCAGCCCACGGACCTCTGCTTAGTTCTTATGTGTACCTACCTACTAGTAATCTTATTATCTCATTCGAGTAAATAGAGCTATTCTTCGTGAAAGAATCGCTCCCACGAGTCCTAGCTTAGGGGGGTTGACGCCGGTCATCAATGTGAGACGTCTACGTTCTACTCCATCCAAAATATGTCCCGTCCGTGTGATTAATGCTTTGTTTCCATCCGCCATCGGTGCTAGTCGCTAGCCGGCAATCACCAAGCGATGGGCGCATTGTTGTCTGAGGATAGACATCCGACGACGAGCGATGGAGACAATGAACCAGCCATCAGCCTCCCTGAAATAAATAAGGCCTAAACAGAGTCGGTTGAATAAACTCTTAGCCTTCACCCAAGGGCCTCCCTTACCACACAAGCTACTACACCCATGAAACTTGCTGGCTGGCTGGCTGGCCGGCATGACTATCTTGATTCTTGATGAATTTACCTTACGGTTCAATTTTGTCACGTCCCATGGGAGAAAATCACTTAATCCGCCCAACTTGTTATTACATTGCACGCTACACAATCACTCGATTGTTGCGTTTTCTCTTCAAATCGGAACTGAGATTGAAATTAAGTCGCATTTTTATTCCGTTTGTCCACGCAAGAGTGTTGGCTCTCTGCCTGTTTTGGTTGCGTCGTAAGTCGTGTCCACATTTCAATTCAATTTCAAGCCCTTCGCACTAAATCCACAACGTGAAAGAAGAAAGTTAAAACTCTGTTTAGAAAGAAATAAGAAAAAACGTACAATGGTATGTGTCAACAGAGGTGAGAAGAATAACATCGAATAAAAAGTCGCGAAGATAGTTTGAGCGTTAGCGTTTCCTTTCACTGGGAAGCTCGAAGTGAGAACTGTAAGTTATGTCCACTATTATTTGACAATTCGGAGCCATCGGATGTAAAATGCTCCGTTCGGGGTTGATCAGGGTTGATAGTTCGCCAAGGGGAGTCTTTGCCAGCAGTTAACGTTGTGGCATTTCACAATGGATGTATTTGTCAGGGTGCGTACGTAAGGACTCCCAAGTCCCGACCCTCGCCTCCATTTCCTTCTTCTGAGAAACGCCCGCATGCACAGCTCGGTGGAGGTCCACGTCAATGAATATCATCAATACCACCATAAATATACCACCATCAAGAAGCAGAAACTGAAATACCACCATACTTCTGTAGCCAACACTCCAACAAAACACAAAAGTAAATACGCTGTGACTTTAGGTCGACAAATCACTCTTCGCATATTGTAAATGTTACCGACTCTTCTCCCCCACGAAGCTGGTTCCTATCTTTAGCCCTGGGAATTAATAAAAGCCACGATAAGCAATTAAACCAAGGTGTTTGTTTAGGAAGGGTACATGGGGTCGTGGGGTGGGGGACGCCGTAGTTTGGTACCGGCGCCCGCGGTCATTGAGAAAATAAACGGCGTCGCACGGCGCGTCGCGTCGAAAGCGACGGCGCACATGCCCACGACGACGCCGTGGCGCCTGCCGTTCTTGCGTGTAACAACATCGCATTTCCCATTCTTGGGCAAACGGGCTTCCCCGAGCCGAATTTGAATCAGTCGCTCGCCGCCTCGCGTTTCAACCGTTCAGAGCTGCGAGCTTTGCGCTCGTTTGCGTTCAAATTGTAACGAAATCAGGGATTCGGGCCCACCAAGCCCGAACACATACGTGTATCTTTACGTAGATGCAGTGCAGTGTAATTGAAATTACTGTCAGGTTGAAATACCGTTCTTCCTGTCTAACCACAACAATCCATCCATTTCTAAAAGCTATACACATACATAGACAGCTGCGGTGCTTTATTTTCTGAGTCAGAAATAATTTTTGAATAATTAAACGGAGATTATTTAATTTTAGTTACAGCATCCTACGTGTTATATAATCAGAAGAACAGTTGAAGTTGAATAGCCGCACGACAGTCGACAGGCGTGATAAAAGTGTTCTGTGTGAGAAAATTATTTAACACAAATGCAACTGTTGTTTATTGTTTAGTGTGTGTGGTGCAGTTGAGGCTCACCTCACAGTTTAGGCGTTTACCTCACCTCGCCCTCTATTCGAATAGTTGAAGGTCTCGGCTCTTTAGTGCAGTGGGTGGTGCTAGATCAATGGCGGTGGCTGGACTGCGGGGCAAGTGCCGGGACTCGAACGAGAACTGCCTTATACGATTTTTTACTTTCAAGGCTGTCACCTGATACGAAAAGCGGTTTTATTCTGCATACGTCCGAGATGCTGGTCTTGATTTCTACGATTATTGTTGTGCAGATTTAGTTCGGATCGCAACCGTTTACCGGTGTCAGATTGAAATCGAACGTTTTAGATCGCAGGTGTGATTTCTCTACGCTCGTGTGGTTTTATTAGAAATACTGTTTTTTTTTGCTTTTTTTAAGTGAACTTCACGAAAATGCTCCGTCGAAAAAAGGTACGGCTCTTTACATCTTTACAAGTTGTCCAAGATCATCAATTCTTTCCACGGGATTTGTATCCATGTCAAAGATTCCTCTCCTCTATTTTCTTACTATATTTTTTGTCCAATTGACTTTAACCTACCACTGACCCAGCCACAGGTCAGGGCATTTCATCCTCTGGGGTCTATTCTCAGTTCCCACACCCAACCCCCCTCCTCCCCAAAACCAGTGACTGCCACTGACTTACACACACACACACACACACACACACACACACACACACACACACACACACACACACACACACACACACACACAC
>QKMV01002702.1:0-12757 GCA_003287335.1 Lednia tumana
GGGGGGGTGTCACAAGAGATAGTGATTGATTAAAATTTTTAATGTTGGATACTTCGATATCTTTGGCCACGCTATTTCTACTGTATCCTTCGGTCTCAATCTCTTTGGAACTTGATATCAAAGCAGAATAATGCAAAGCAAGAGCAGGTGGCACAAATCAACTGATAAATTTTTCTTCTTTTCTCACTTTGCATCTTTCTGTGAACCCAGCTTAGGCCGAGTAGTGTCGAGTAGTGTCCTCGAGGGTAGCCAAGAGTAGAGAATGAGACCGAGTTCATAGTTAGTTCTGTCTAGGTATATTGTCCTAATGATACGTCATAACATAGGCGGAGCTTATATTAAAGTCCCAAGAGAAGGGATGAAATATGTAATAAACAGATGCTGAGGTGATAAGACTCATACATTCGAGAGCCTACCATGACACTAGTAACACTTGTTTATAACTAAAGTGCTAATGGTTCATAAAAAACAGCTTGGTTTTAGTTTTTAACTGTCTTGCATGTTTAGAACTTTCATAAGGTATACTTCTCCTGACTTGCTTGTAAATACTCTTCTTATGTAATTATACTTATGAAATCATATTATTTTTGACAAACAATAAATCCAATTGTCAAGTTCTGTTGACACCTTGTCTTTAACTTGAGTACTTATCTGTAACACTTAATAAACAGTGTAGTTGATTATGTAAATTCCTCTACGACTTTTTAATTGGTATTCCAGTTGCTATATCATTGTTAGTTAGTATGATTACCAATACCTACAGACCTTCGTTTTTGGGGCTTGCCTCGCCTTTTGTAGCAGCACCTCCATCTGCTGCCACCTCCTCCCTTCTGCAGCGTTTACTGCATTTCCGTTCATTGCCATCGCTGCCACTCTTAGGGCATTTGTTATTTTATCCCCTTATGCCCCATATTTGTATTCACTGCCACCACCGTTTTTGCTGCGTCTCCTTTTCTGGACACTGCTTCGCCAGTATTTCGTCCAGTGGCGTAACTACCGGCCGGGGACCCCAAGCTCAGAGTGGCCCTACAGGGCCCCCCCTGAGCTTCCCCCGAATTATCACCGATTTATGAATTTGTTATTTTGCTCTAATTTGGTCAAAATAAAAAATATACCTGTTTGAGATGGAAAAGGATTTTGTTTCTCAGGCATTTGAGAATTTGGGAATGGGCTGGGGGTACATAATGTTCTTGTCCTTGCTGCAGAATACCTACTTAAACAGCTCATTTCGGTTGTTAGCCCAATAGCCCATCTTTCAAATGAAAGCAAGATCGTGGAGTCAGGTAAATTCCAAGCTACCCCTTTAGTTTGAAATATCTAAATTTGGACTTTCGTTGAAGGACAGAGGTTTCCCAAAATTTCCCAGTATTTGCAATTGTGTGGTCCCCTGAGTACAAAAATCAGTTCCTAAGATAGTTGGGATCGGTGAGCGGTTGTTGGCGGGTGTGTTTTCTGTGATTTAAAAAAAAAATCAGATTAGTGTATTTGCCGTGTTTGCTAGTGTTCGATATGAGCTACAATAAACTTGTCTTTTTAAGCGGTTTTCAGAGAAGGGAAAAAAATGTGCAAGAAGCTACAGACGCCAATAAACTGACAAAAATTACTTCATTCTTATAGACACCGACACCGTCCAAGTGCGTCAATGCCAGTAACGCGAGTGGTTCTACAGTAATTAGTGTTAGTGAGAAAGCAACTACTATTCCTGATCAAAAATTTTGCACTATTAACCAGTTTTCCCGTTGTATGTACTGCCCTGATATTTTTTGAACAATCCCCATTACAGTTGCCACCGCTGAAAGATATTTTTCAAAATTAAAACTTAGAAAAATCTACCTAAGAACTACGATGGAGCAAGAATGTTTGCGAGGCTTGAGTGTGTTGTCAGTGGAGCAGGAGGAAGCTCACCTTCTACGTAAACATCTCCAGGACGTCGCCAAAATGTTTGCAGAAACAAATGCCAGACGGAAGACATTTTAGGTGAGATTTTTTATGAAACCTTTCCCATTTTAATTAGTCGGTACTAGGTAGCAGTGTGATTTGGAGGGGGGGGGAGGGAAAACATGTTTTTTATGCCCGGGGGCCTCCTGATTTGAAGTTACGCTATTGATTCCGTCACATGTATTTTGGGAACTTGTCTCTTGGCACCTCCACACTCATCTCTGTATTGGTTTCCTTTTGCTGTTCATAAGCCATTCTGTTTGGCCCTTCTCAGAATCTGTTGGAGAGAAGAAAATTATTTCTCTGAGAACTGGGGAGGCTCCAGATTTGATCCTGGTGACCAGCTATCCTGGTTGTGGGTTTCCATTATTTCTCACAACCATTCCAGGCGAATGCGGTGTTGTAGTTATATTTGAGTAAAACAACGGAGTTTTAAATTAAAGTGATAAAAATTTAACAATGAAAACATTTGTCGAATGTGGGTGGGTAGGGTAGGTACCTATGCAGAAGTAAAAGCCAGCCCACTGCCGCATGAACGTAAAGGGAGACTAGGTTGGTACTAAAAAATGCTTGGTAAACTTTGTACACAGTGAAGAGGTGTATTTTCATGCAAGACCTTGTTCATGAAAGATTAGTTTTTGACATGTTTCAATATTTTGTGAACTGTGCTGGCCAAGTTCTGGACGGTTTGGACAACATATTCTGTAGCCCGTAAGTTTATTGCAAGCCTCTACCATGATGTCATATTCAGTTTTTTTTGTGGATGTCAAATGCATATTTAAAATGATTAAATGGATATAAAAGATAGGTAATACACAAAAAATGTAGGTGATGTTCAAAGTTAAAATGATGTATTGCTATTTAGCATTTTGTCTTCGGAGTCAAGGCCTTGTGAATCATTACATACCAGCATCAATGGTAGAAGACGGTGACTGCGCGCAATATAATTTTGAATTGAGTGATATTTGATGCATGGGCATTGAAATGAAATAGGGGTGTCTCCTTAAGTCCAGATTTCATGTTCTATGCCATTTATGGACAGAGAATTGTTTCTGGATCACAAATGTACTTTACTTTTCTTGTGTGTTATTATTAAGCTCAGTTATGTCACTTTAAAATCAGAATTTGTCATATCGTTGAAAATATAAACCGACGTCGGAGCCGTAGGTTAAGCCTACTTGATACCCAGCCATATCAATAGGAAGCTTATCATTGTCATTGAAACCCGGGCAACATTCTATCACAGTAAAAAAATGACGTCAGAGTCATATATGGAAGAGAAGAATAATTATGAGCAATCAAATAAATTACTATTTTAAAAGTAACATATATTGCTTGACATATTCTGTAGGAAAAAGGGAAAAAAGTGCATTTGTTTACGTTTCAAGCCAAATATAATAAAGGAAGTAAATAATCACATGATTATTTTGTTTGATGATATGGTGTTCAGGGACGCACTGTAGGTATTGACAACTAGCCCTGTGGCATTGGTCGATTGGTGTTGGAATAGACAACATTACAAAAGGCTTAATCCAGAGTCAATGAGGACTTTTTTAAATGTAACCCCATGAGAACAGTATGGTGTTACTCTCACGATTTTAATCATCTCTGGAATGACTTTTTGAATGTGGTCTATTGTCACATGAAACCTGGGCTTGGAACCGGCACTGGAACCAGAACCTAAAACTCTTTCGAACCGTTTGAAATTTGGAACTGGGATCGGAACCCGATCAGACAAAAAGTAATGGAATCAGAACAGAAATGGACTCGTTTGGATAATAAGGGTTCTTTACGGTTCTTTTTCAGTTGCGAAAGTTGACATTAGGTGGTGAAAAAGCTTTTTCTTTCCTCAGCAATTTTCAGAATTTTGATATTTGGGTGTTATCGTTTTCAGTTTCCAAGAATATTTTAAGATCTTGTTTGGTTCGGTTCAGCACCACATCAAAGGCAAATAAAATCTTTGAGAAATGTGAGAAAGAAACTGCACTTTTTAATGTTTAGGTTTCAACTTTCAAGCCATGTTTTGGTTAGCAAAATTTCACAAAAAATACCAATCGAAATTTGATTTAAGTACGTTGAAATTTTTATGCTCATGTTGAAATGGCCTATGCAAATCCAATGTTAAATGATTTTTTTTTACCACCCGCGAATTTTGCTTTAAAAGAAAATGGTCAAATTGAGGTAGTTCCTTCTTGTGTTAGCAGCGCTGTCAAGTATTTTGTGGGAACTATTTATTATCTGATTCTGCACAGGGCCCGTGCGTTCTGTGGACGCTCGTTGGGCCAGCTGTAATCATTAGCATTTGCCCGCCAAGTTTTTTATTAGTATAGCAATTTTAGGTTACACTTGAAAATAAAACTGACACTACCAGGACCTAGAATATTTGATGTGCTTTAATCACTTACGTTACTAGCTAGTAATATTCAACAGTGAGTTACGTTGGAATTTGTATAATAGCTCTTGATATAATAGGCAAGCACTGCGAAATATTACTTTACTGAATTCATGTCAACATAATAGGATGGAACTCGAAGATGATAACTTGGATGGGGACTTCTTGTGTGATTTACTGACTGCAGACAATGATGCTGGCTGTAGTGCTAGTTTTCTGGGGGAAGAAGCTCGTTTGGAACAGGATCGTTTATTATACCGAAGTAAAGTTAAAAGTAAGGGCAAGGTTGAACCTGTTGAATCTGTACTGCTAGAGATACCTGAAAACGTATCAAGCACATGCGTAAGTTCCATCCATACCGGTGACACCGATTCTTCGGACGATGATGACAATCGTAATCAGCTCGACACAAACTTGAACAGCTATGGCAAGAGTGTAAAATCAATGCTTCCTAAAGAGAATCAGGCATTGCATACCTTTTACTCAGAAAAAACATTAAGCTGGAAGGCTAAGAGCAAGAGTGTGTGTCGTAATTCTGCATTTTCTGGACCATCTCTCGCAAGATCTGCTTGCGATGATTCTGTTGACCCAGTGTTTAACATCAGAATCAGGTGTGTTTTAATTATTATGTGGGCTTGGTCAACTTAAATAATACCTGCCGGAGTCTAATTTGAATTCAATTGCAGTGAGCGACTCATTTCGAGCACATCATTGCAAGAACGCATGAAAGGTCGACTAGCAGTCTCAATGGATGGCCTGAAACAATTCACTGAAACTGGAGACAAAGAAACAGATTGGGTTCTTGCTGGTGCAATTATTTTCAAATCCCCAATGAAAACTTCCGTCAAGGTTGGTACCTTTTTTATTTTATTGGATCGCAATCTACAAAAAAAACGTTGCACATTATAGTTTCTCATATCTATTCCCAGGGTACCCAGTACTCAACTTGGCGGCTGAGTGATCTGAAACCTGGCTTGAAAACTGTTACAGTCTTTCTCTTTGGATCAGCAAGTAAAGATTTATGGAAAACATCGGTTGGAACTGTTATTGGAATTCTAAATCCATCCATAATTGACAATCGGTAATGAAACAAAACATTGGCGATCTTGATGGAATCTTCTTCTCAGTTGAAATTAGCTAGAATGTCTACTGACCCGATCTTTCTCCTTAGAGATGGAAGTGGAGATGAAGCTGCATTATCTGTGGATTTGGCACAGAGAGTCATGATACTGGGCAAGAGCAAAGATTATGGACTGTGCAAATCAATGTATGTATTATTTCTAAAGTAGGCCATAGTTCCTACTTGCATAGAAAATTTTGAAGTATTCTCTTGGATGCTATTGTTTTTATTTATATTAAAATGTGTGTGTGTGTTGGCACAGGAAGAAAAATGGGGAGCGATGTACAATGTTCGTTAACAAGAGGGATTGTGATGTATGCATATACCACGTTCAGTCCGAATATAGGAAATGTTCGCGCAGATCTGAGCTACAAAGTACAGCTAGCAGAACTCCAACCTTGCGGAATAAAGTACTTGGGAAGAGCGAGGTAATTCTATCTTCCACATTTTCTAAGCCAAAATTCGGACTGGGTGATTAGAATTCAATGATAATAGTGGCGTGCAGTGGGCTAGGGGATTGAACCTGGTGATTTTTTTTACAAAACAAGATAATGCAAGTTAAAAAACTAGCATTGCTTTGTATTTATCCGTTCATTTTTTCTTGCCAAGCATAATGGGACTTATAAATAAAGCCATTAGGTACTAGACAAATAAAAAACTTAAAAGAGATGAATACAGTCTATATTGTGAGAGAGCATACTGCGTGACACCCAGAAAGTAGGCTCTCTAGCTATACCTTCCTGTGTTAACTGCCACCATTGCCCGTGGTGGAAAAGCATGCTCTCCCTGTAAATGGAGTGTAGGAATATAACTGTATACCTAATCAGCAAGTGAAAGTGCCAGAGAATAGATACAGTTGAACCAAGCATAAAAATTGACAAAAAGCAGCCAAGTGCTGTTGGCTGCACCCATACCATCAACCGACCGCCCGGCAACAGAAGTTGCCAGCTAGGTATACGCCGATCTAGACACGCAGCGAACGATTGCGCTGGTCCAGGGGCAAGCTGGACGCCACTATTCTAGCACTGTCAGTAGGGACCCTTAAAAGGGTGTAATCTCCATGTTCGATGGACGTCGAGACATAGCCCACCTCTCACCGCACGCGCAGTCGGTGTAGAAGGCTTTGGATACCAGTTGTTCTTGCGTGTCGTCGAACGACGAGCCACTTTCGCTATTGTGAGTCTGCGTGGGTGTACGTGTGTTTCCGCAGTGTGGACGCGAAAACCGCACGTAGATGCATACGCTCTGCAAACTCCTTCCGCATAAGAAAATGTTTCAATTACAAATTTCATAAACATAGATCTAACCATTATTTTGATAACAAAAAATAAGCACCCATTTCTTGGTAACTACATAAATACTTATCAACTATTTGTTTGGGCAACATGATAGTTTGAATTTTGAGTTGGCATCTTTAAGCGAAGTTTGCACTAGAAATGAACTATCGATTTTCTATCTTTATTTCATCCCGTCTCCTTTGGTAAGCAAGTCGCTTTTGGAGACTGGTTGGCATGTGCATTAAAGCATAATGGACAGTGAAGATACTCCCTCCCCCCCCGCCAGCACTAATTCCACAATATGCAGTGTGCGAGAAAGCCACGCGGTGCACTGCAACCATGCACAGCCAGGCTCTCTACTATAGAATAAAAGCAAAAAACATCACCTACGTAACAAGTTCAGACAAAAACAGAGAATTTCTCGGCTTAAGTAAAAGACTCAAATTGTATTAGTTGGGATGTTTACCCTGGGCATGCCCTGACTGCACGCCACTGAATGATAAATAATTTAAAAAAGCATATTTAGAGCATTAATTGGAATAAAAGAACAGTGGCTCAACTCCTAGCCTAGAATGGAACTCTACTGGCTATGTCATTGATGGGTAAAAGGCAAAACTATGGAACCCCCAAAAGGTGAATCAGAGGGTGGTTCAAAGTGGTTTTGAGTCACATCTGAAAAGTGAGAACAATGTGCCTTTCTTTCTTCAATTTATTGCATTCTTGTTTTAATTAAGTTATATTTGACGGAATGGGAAATGTGGAAAATGAATGTAGACAGAAATAAAATCTTGGCAACGCGTTTTTGCCAGATAATTTGTTGAGGGTTACATGTGTGAGTTATGTCTTTTTGGCAAGTCGGTCTGCCTCCTGCAAGGCAGCTCATATAGTTTTGCCACCCTGTTAAATGTGTTTTCAACGTGGATTACGTGGTTTTGCCTAGTCATAAATAAAATCAGAGTCTTACGATTTAAGAAATCAATTATTTTTAGATCACAGTGCGGTTTGAGGGTTACGTGGTTTTGCCACAACCAAGCAGCCTTTCCGAGTATCTAAAATCCCATTTTCGATTTTTACGTGGGTTACATAGTTTTGCCTTTTAACTATTGATATGAAGATGCTGGTGTAATGTGTCGACTTACTGCCATTATTGCTTTTCTTCATATATTTGCTAGCAGATCTCTCTTTGGTAAGTTGTAGAGCCTCTGTCTGATACAGTCCTTATGCAAATCCTTTTATGAACCATGCAATTATTCTAGGTGTTTTATGGTGGAAAAAGCTTCACTTCAATCCCTACGTGCAGGAATCGCAATCACGTGGCAAAAGATAAAGGCACGATACAGCGTTTAAATGGGCATTATTCAGCGCCTGCTGTAATTAAGCCATCCTGTTCTCGAGTCACAGGAGGAGCAAACTCTAAAATAAATGTACAGTTTGACTTGCACCAAGAAGATTGCAAGGATGGTATTAAATCAAAAACAGATCACACTTGCATCAAAGAGAAGACACAGTACAGCGTGTCAACTCTAGAAAGTGTGCACATCAAAGCTGATAAGTTTGATTCAAAAACCTTATTGGTAGGTGTGAAAAATAAAACAGGAAGAGTAGAGGCTGCGCCAGAGAAATGCACATTTCTGCTGGAAGAATCAGCAGGTGATGACGGAGAATTATGTAAACAAAAGATTCCTAAAATTACCTTTGATACAACCAAGAATACACAGAGAGTGGCATTGGATGTTGTGAACAAAGTAACTGACGGTGGGACCAATCAAAAGGTTAACCTGAAAAATAAAACAAGAAAACTAGAGGTCAAGCCAGAGAAATACACATTGCATTTGGAAGAATCAGCAGGGGATGATGGAGAATTATGTAAACACAAGATTCCTAAAATTGCCGTCGATAGAACCACAAATTCACAAAGAGTGGCATGGGATGTTGTAAACAAAGTAATTGACAGAGAGACCAATACAAAGGTGAATGTAAGCAAGGAGATTGAAGCCACACCTGAAAATACTTCTAAATTGATTAAAAAAAAAAAAAAATCAGATCACAAGGCATCAGATATTAAGTTACAAAGGCAAGTAAATTACAAAACATCCATTTTATTTTTCTAAGCAGTTGGAAAATATAATAGTGTACCTACCTAAGTATCAAATTTACATCTGGTGTTGTTATGAGAACATTTTCATCACCTAATGCTATATTCACCTAGATTTACTCCCCAGGACTAGTACATCAATCTCCAACAAAGTGACCAAGCCAGATGTGGAACCCTTGTACTTGGGCTTGGCTTCGAGACTGGGTCTTGGGTTGAACAACAAGGCAGTTTCAAAACAAGCTGCTAAAAGCTCCCCTGTGAAGTTGTTGGCACACAAACTAGCCACGCCTTCGATTCAAGCAATGTCTCGCGGGGAATTAAATCTGAAGCTGCTTAAACTTAGCGTTGTCGTTCCGAAGCCGAAGACGAACTCTTGCAAGCCAGAGGTTGCCTCAAACTTAAATGAGCTGAAAGAAAAACGGAAAGCTGAATTTGAAAAGAAGCGACGGCTTGAAAGAGATTCGTCAAGATCAGCTGAGCTAAATGTTTTAAAGCCCGATTCTTCGTCCAAACAATCTGCTAGTATTTTATCAAGTTCATCTCTTATGGCTCCCAAGGTCAGTACCTTGCCAACCCCCAAAGTAGACTTCAGCTTGCTCCAAAGTTGTTCGAAGAAAAATCTAGAGGCCAAAGTGGGAAATCTAATGGATACCATGTCGCAAATAGTTCCTTGTCTGATGTCTGGAAATGGAATCATTGACCTAAATGAACCGATACCCAGAAATAGGAGGGACAGTGCCAAGGTAATCATCATATCAATTTCTTTAGACTTATGTCTTCTTCTTAATCTTGGTCTTCGCCCTGAGGAAGCTTACTGTATAGTTGGCGAAACGTTGGGTGTTTGTTTGTTAGAAGTTCGTGGCAGGTTACCTAGTTAATTAACAGTTTTTTTGATAATCATCATATTTGTTTGTTACCTTTGATTAAAATCAGGTTTGGAGCTTTGGTATAGTTGAGTACCAAAGGTTTCTTTCTGGACTACTCAAACTAAATATGTGATGATTGATGAGTGACTGATGACGATAGCTGCTAACAGTGAACCGCAGTAGATTTGATTGTCATTCATCATTATCGTTGCAGCTGTGAGCTAAGATAGTTTTTTGTTTCTAAGACTTTGCTGTTTTGATCTATCTACCAGTTTACATCACAGCTTCGGTTTTAATTTTGTAGCACAAATGAATTCTTTTACCTTTCCTTCGTGACATTATTGCTCCCAAGAACTCTACGCTCACCTTTTATTGTTCATTTCTGGTTTTTATTCAGCATTATGTATATAAAGTTCAGTTATCTATAAGTAGCTAAAAAGGGAGCAAAAAACCTGTTTCCCAGGAAGACAACTATGGGTATCAAATCCATCCAGTTTGGAAAAATACCTAGTTTTCCATAGCCTTCCAATGTACTTCTAATTAAAATAATATCCAAAAAATGCAGTAGGAATTGTGCTGCAAGAAATTATGATACACAACATTTACACGATATAATAGTTTAGATTTATAGTTGTACCACGGGCTTAGAGCCACCGTTTGTGACAACACAGCCGCGGAGCTAATCAGAGCCTGGGCTCCCATCTTGAATGCTAGCTGCTCCATGTTAGTGGATCTGTGTTAGCTCAACTTGACCATGACCACAGATTCACTTTCTCTGTTCGCTTGCACGTCGACTCTAAGCCTAGTCTAAGTCACCTACCCTTTTTTTGTTACCTCAATTACCTGAAATTTATTACTGTTTTTTATTCTTCTGAAGATGAATGCAATGAGGTTTGCAAAGAATCATGGCGGTTTCAAGAAGCTTGATCCAAATGCCACAACACATGCGGATCCTGTAGCATCGAAGAGAAAGAGAGAGCTGAGCTGCGATCCATCAGAGGAACAACCAAGAGCAGAAGACAAAGCTATGCAAGACAAGTTCAAGGAACTGATAGAGACAAAGTCTCGCCATTCAGGACTTCTAGAGGTGCATTATGACAAAGAGAAGGAAGACTACTTCAATAAACTAGAGAAGAAAGAGCAATTAGAAGAAAAGATGCTCTCTACGTTTGAGGTGAAATGCAAGGCTGTCACCTGTCTGGAGGTAAGTTTCGAGAAATGTACATATTTTATTAGTCAAGAAATTCGTATTACGATTAAAGAGTCTGGCTGAATAGGCGTACGTATAGGACTATATTTTCCCTTCTAGAGATTTTGGTGAAATACTAATTATATCTTAAAGAAATATGCTCTTTGGACAAAATTGCACCCCTTGTAAGGTTTGTTTTAGCTCCATTACCTTGAAATTAATCAAAGTTACGAATTTTTAAATTCAACAAGTTGTAGGTCCAGGCTGTTATAAGCTTTCCACCCTTGCCTTTAAATCCTTACCCCCTAGGCTAAGGAGAAAAGCTTTTACAAGAAATAATCTGCATAAAATCATTTTTTCACATTGAACTTTTGTCACGTTGAACCGTACTTAGAGCGTTGCAACGCGCGTAGGTTCTTTTGCCATCATGGGGACAGGGACTTTGCTGAGACTAAATGTCACAGGGCTGGGTATTGTAATATCTTCACCAACGGACCCTAGCCTTCAATATTACTGTCGACTCAATTCCTTAAACAGCAGATTACTTACAATTTTCAGTCCCGGCCGCTCTTCTCAGACTTCAACCTCTTTACACTAATGTCACTTCCGGCCTATCTTCTCCCCGTAACTCTCATTACATGAATCTCCCTTCTCCACCCTAACTCTTTCACAATCCAATCCTTCCTATCGTCTCTCCGTCACCGCAACTCCCCGACCTAACCTATCCATCACCTTAAATAACTTCTCGGTCTGCTGAGCGCACACAAGGCATAAGTTGGACCTTAAAGTTAACACTAACTCAGCGCTTTTTTTCGGATGTTTTGGTGGTACATTTACCGACCACCATGCTTGCCACCACCTCACCTCCTGGTGCCTCTACACTTGATCCGACAACCTCTGTCCATCTGCACCCAAGTCCACCGTGCTCTCTTCTGTTCTTTCCCATCGAACAACTTATACTTCATTAACACTTCTAGTATTGCATCCTTCTCGTGGCCTTTAAAGTGTCTCGACTTCCTTGCTATTACACTCCTGACGTCATATCACACTCCTGACATCATCAACGCTGCCATATGCAAACCAGTGCACCAATATGCACTCTTTTGCATATTTTGTCACATTAGCACCCTTCCTTTCGGAAACTGAAACCAACACCCAAAGCAGACTCGGCAGTCACCAACTTACTACAAATTCTACACACATTCTACACATTCTACTATACATTCTTACTATACCATTATACTACTTTGTTTATCAACAGTTCATCAATATGCACTGTTTTGCACCCTTCTTTTCCAAAACTGACACCAACACTTAAAGCAGACTCGGCAGTCTCTAACTTACTACACATTCTACCACTTAGCTTATCAAAACAGCTGTTTAATTACTATTTTCCAACACACCGTCATTACACAAAGCCTATGGAACAACTTGAAAATTCTTATGCATCTCCACACTTTCTTGAGGAACTTCGACTAAGTTTGCCACCACCACACAACTAGACTCCCTTTCTAAAACCCTTGCATGATATACTCCATGAACTCTGGCTCCAAAAGCATATCAACTTCATCAAACTTCTCTCCACTCGTCCCCTCTCCGTAACTCTCACTACACGAAGCTCCGTTCTCCAGCGTAGCTCTCATAATAACTCTCTCTCATAAAAAAAAAAAAAAAAAATGTGCGACCGAACGGTTTGGCATGTTGGATACACCGGTTCTCGTGAGATCACCGAAGTTAAGCAACATTGCAGTGGACCTAAAGTTGGATGGGTGACCATCCTTACCAAGGTCCATTTCTGTTCGGGAGAGGCTGGAGGGTTTGAAGTTAGTGCGACAGCTTCAACCCCCTTGTAATCCACCTCTCGACAGTACGGATTAGTG
>QKMV01002703.1:0-12752 GCA_003287335.1 Lednia tumana
CGTACCTTGCGTTTAGAGCATTTGCCCGGTAAGCAAAAGGTCCGGGGTTCAAGTCCTCGAGTAAGCAGGTATTTTTTTATTTGATTTTAATATTCTTAAAATTATAACTAGCCGTGTAGTTGGCTTTAAAAGTGTATCCCTTGCTATTGATGAACTTCTCTCTACCAACATTTAAGAAACATTTTAAAAATATGGTGATATATTGCCTTGAAGTCAGTATCGTTTGTTATGTGGCAGTGCGTATTGGATATTAATGTGAAGGTTATTTGGAATATCTGTCCTTATGGACTGAATTTTCATTTCGTGATCAACAACAACAACAGATTTGAAGTTAAAAGGTGCATTTTATTTCAGCTCTACGTGCAAGTTGGCATATGCCATTGCGTCAAAGAATTTCAAAGTTAACGTTTGATTGATTCAGTATAACCCGTAAATTTTGAACGAATGAGAGATTACTTAAATTCGCATCCATTAAAAACCAATGAGTGCTTTCAACTTGTGCTTTTTTTCCTATAGACTTGCCGCAAAAGCTTTTATTTTATTTCTAATTTTACTGAGAACTAATTGAACAAGTTTAAAAACTACTATAATAACCAAGCCATTGGAAATATCCACTTTTAGCGTTCCATTCCAAAGACACTTTTAAGCCTTCTCCGCAAAGGATATTATAATATGCAAAAGCACTCTATTTCAAGTAAGCTTCTTAGGTATCTTCGCTGTAATATTAACATAAAAATATGAATAGATTACACCAGTTTCCCGAATTATGAAGTATAGTGTATCGTGAATTCTGATAATTCCGTAGTTAGTTGATAGACTTTTTCTCTTAGCGAGATAAAAGAGATAAAGACGAATAGTATCCAATCCAACTATATGAAAAGATTCCAATCAAAATGCAGTTCTCTTTAAATCGAATAGGAATCGAAATGAAAGCGGATAAAAGAAGCGTGTACGTCGTCGTATAGCTATCTGGAGGTGGCACCCCAGCCCGAGCCGGTCGTCGATCTTGGTCGTGAAGGGGGAGAGGATGTGGAGGAGAGTGCACCCTTCCGGCGTCGAAAGGAAATTAACCATTGTATGAAAGCGTTCAACCCTTTTGGGGCACTGCTGCGCCGGTCACCCTATAGGCGCAATTTTGATCCGAGATAATACAAGAGCTTTTTATATGCCGCGAGGTGATAAAAAAAGTAATCATTTTATTCCCCTTTGTTATATCTTCATCGAGATTTTTGTTTCCATTTATAATAGCAACTCGTTCGAAAGCTCAATGCAGTAATAATTGCTTTACCAAGATCGTAAGACGTTGATTCAACGGACGAAAATGTTATCTAGTTAAGTAGAAAAGTTTTTTTCTGCGTATGTCCACTTTTTTCGTTTCGTGACAAAATTGCTTTATAAGTTGGCGCACGACTCACAAAACATTTAATTAAATCATGATCTAATTTTAACTACAATAGGATAGCGCTCGCTGCGGATTTGGGAAAGGGTTCTACGCTTCGATAAGTTTGGTTTATAGCATTTTAAAATTTAAACCATTCTTCTTGTTCTTATCCTTTCATTCACAATGGCCGCCGTTTGGAGTTTTCTTTAATTGGAGCAGATGCTGCTTTCACGTCCTAATTTTATGAAAAATCACAAAAATGCAATTCGCTTTATGAAATATGCCGTCTCCAAGTATACGTGTTCGCTTTAATTAAGCAGTTGTAAAGAAAATACATGAGAACGGAAATAAGAAAAACTTCAATCTATTCTCTTAGGCTCCCTCTAAACGATTAAAACAATTACTGGAATCAAACCAAAATAATTGCAAGCACTTTAATTCATTATTAAAGAGACCAGTTAGTTTCTTAATTACTACTCGACTGTCTAAATGAATGTTCACAATCAAACCTTACTTGTGTCAAGATTATGTAAGGCGAACATAGGGAAGGTGACGATACGATCGTTTAACGTTCTCTGTGCAAACTTTCTGTGTGTGAAAGCACTCAGGTCTCGGAAAGAAATATATGGCCTCTTTGCAGTGAAAATCAAGACCCCATGAAGGAAGTGGGCTGGAAACTGAAGCAGAATTTGGGCTGCTGTTTAAACCCGATTATGAAACCAAACATTCGTGGTTCTTTTGGGTCTCCGGACAAAAACAAAACAAAAGAAAACAAAACAAAATTAAAGCGTTCACCTGTGTAGTTAAATTCGTATTGGGCACCAAAGCGAGGGGCAGTTAAGGTTTGGCTGGATACAGCGGCTGAACAGCTGGTAGATTTGTTAATATTTCTTGTCACTGCTGTATGATGTAAGTCCGCAGCAAAATTGGAGCACTGTCTAGTTTGAGCCACTACTAGAATAACAGTATTGTGTCGAGTTGGGCAATTGTCCCTCTAAATTAACATCCCCGTACATGGTAGAGTTAACGTACGCTCTTAAATCTTCAATTAAAGTTTAGTCAATTTTGAACACTTTTTTTTTGGCCATGTTACTAATACCTCGGCATAACCTCTCATGCTCTCATCTAATTTATACTGAAACAGGACCCTGGCGTACTGTTGACTTTCTAAACAAGAAATTAAAAAATTAACACGATCTAAATCACGCTGATCAATCTCATTAAAAAATCTCCCACGGGTATCTCGTAATTTTCCAGCGAAAAACGCAAAAGTATTTTGCCACCGTCGGGATATTTTTATCGCTGCACGCGCTCGCGCGCGCGCCCGTGCAGCTCTTCTGCTTTTAGTCTTATTATTTATTCATAGCTATATCGCTCTCCAGTCTCCGTGTCGAGAGAAATTGCCATTTTTGCGAGTGATCCGGACTAAGTTATGCTGCAAAGATGTGACTATGATACATGACACTTCTACGTCAAACATGAAGGCAGCAGATCACAGCGTCCGGACTCATGGATAGCTGGATGACGCGTTTCGCATCGTCTAGTGCCATGTATGAATATTAAATCCTACATTAATTATGCAGTAAGCACGCATATCATGAATAGAGTTTTGTAATATACGGTTCAGTAGAGCCTTGCTAGCGCGAAACATTTTTCTTTACTTTACTAAAGCAGTGTAAAGCAGTCACCTCTGGACGTCGTTTATATTATATTATAGACGAAAACGCCAAAGAATTTAAGGTTGAGATGACATTTTCTGCGAAAGGAAACTTTTAAGTTTGGCTTACCTACAGATTTTCAATTGAAAAGAAAATAACTTTCCCGCTTTTATCTCAGAACAGCTGAAAGAACACTTGCGTAATTCTTCAGCCGGGAAATTTTAAAGCTGGTTTAAGGGATTGTACCTCAATTAAAATATCTTTGGTTTTGTAGACTATTTAAATCGCTGGCTTTTCAAGCAATACAAAGACATTTATCTTGAAGAGATCAACAAAGTATTTAAAAAGCGTTAATGTTAATTTATTTTGGTACTTACATCTTTCATTTCATTTGCAAAAATGCAAAGTTCAATGATAAACTAATGAAGTGAGCCACTAATTCGAAGTACGTCATGTCTTTAAATTCAACGCCTTCTAAAAACAAATTAAATATTACAACGATGAATCCAATCACTAGCTTAGGAGCGACTTATCTTGCAAATGGCTGACAGAAAACGAATTCTTTATAGCAAGCTCTTAAATGTATGTTATTATTTCAAGCGTCAACTGCGGTTCCAGACACTCGCTTTACAGGAAATGTTGAATAAGCTTAGTTTCCACCCTAGCTTAGGGTAAGCTTTCTTGCACAAAACTGTGCTATAAAAATATTATAGTGACCAAATATGTGTGTGATCTCTTGAATAGTTGCACGTTTCCCAGTTAAGTTAATGTTTTAATAATTTAAATCGTCATAGTAATTGTAGTGTTTGAGTTGTGCAAGAACCCCTAGGCTAGGAGGGGAAGCTTATAAAAATAGCTGTCAGGTAAGTTGGTAGCAATTCGAGCGAGTAAATTCTGAGAAAGGTTTTTGAGCCTGCAGTAAGCTGGTTCGCTCGATACGCGATCGCATGAGTGAGTTTAACGACGCAACGCAGTAACAGCGTCCACCATTGGTCCACAGACCACACTGTAATTCACCCGACAGCGTTGGAAAAGCTTCCATAAAATAGTCATCGGTTAAGTGCGCAAGGACGAGAAGGAAATCAAAGCCGGCCAACGTTGGACCTGCGTCAGCCGATTACGACAACGCTAGAATCCGTTGGATGAGCTAACAATTTAACGTGCACATACGTGCAATTTGGATTGTATGCAGCTGAGAGGAAAATGGGGGTGGATAGATGAACAAAAGTATGTAACTCAAAGAAACTGATTACAGTTGGGGTGAAATACTAGGAAATACACGAAAGCTCCCAACGTTTTAGTGAATTTCTGAGAATTCAAGCCAGTTTTTAATCATTTTTTTTTGAAAACTAGTGCTAAGATTAGGAGCTAGATATGAGTCTAAAGAATTTGACGAGTGGATAACTGATAGCTTTCAAATTGTGCGTAAAATAAAATTGCTGAAACGCTCAAGAAGGATAATTTTATTCACGCACAACGTGTGAGGTCATTAAAACCACAATGAAGAAATGTACGACGGAGTGAAAGGAACATTTGGAAGGCATTTGGAACAAAAATATGAAGAAATGGGGAAGTTAAAGGAAGAAAATTGGATAAAGGTGAAGAGAAAATGGAAATATTTCATCAATGTAGAAGAAAATTAATAAGAAAAGGGAAGCCATATTAATTGATTTCGGGCAAGCATAATTATAATATGTATGTTTCTACCCGTGAAGTTTTATGTAGAAAAAAAAATTAGAACACTGAAAACCAAATTCTACTTTACTCCTTGGTTTATTTGAAATCAAAATATGTTGTCGGTAAAAGACTGATTGAAAGAACTGAACTTCTTCTGTAATGTAACGTTTTCGTATCAATAATAGAGCATTTTGATGAAAGGCTGTAAGCAATGTTCTTATGTGAACTGCATTAAATTGGCACAAAAGAGTCTATTTTGTTTTTATTGGAAAATGGTGAACTTTTTGGTTGAATGCCATCGAATAATGTTTTTTTGTTTGCCCGTTTACACAGTCCATGTCAGGCCAGCTGTTTTTGCTGCTCGATGCTCGGCAATCAGCTGCAGCAATACAACCCTGCCCATTGACTCGACATAGCTTACCCCATTTGCAGCCAGCTCTCGTTCAACTGTCAGGTCGGGGCAGGAGTTGTGAATAAAATGAAGAAATGAAAAGTTAGAGGAAGCCACTTCTGTTCGGAACTTCTCTTATAATCGATTCTCATTTTATCGATATTAATTAGGTGACAACCGTCAATACAATAATGGATGACGAAAGCTTCCAGAGCCGTTGTTACCGAGCCTTAACATGGCCAAAAATAAAAATAAATACAAATTGGTGTCTGGCATACAGAAATATGCAGGTTCCACTAATTTAAATAAGATGAAAGGAGGAATCTCGATCTTCGATAAATAATGATCTCTGTTCTCGGAAAGATGTCCGTATGATAACATGCCCTTAACATGCCCTTGTTCAATCTTAATTTCGTCAGATTTCGTAAAGTAAGGTGGATTTAAACTGGAAAAATCCCTATCCTCTTACAAATAACCATTACATTATACTAGGTATCATAAAACGGAAAGTGCGTTACATTAATTAACCAGCTTACGCAACACCTGAATAAAGTTTCATTACCAAAGCGCGATTTTATTACTTTGCGCAAAAACATAATTAATTAGCAACCTCAACAATTTCCATAGAAAATCGGTACACAATATGTAAAACAACAACGACTAATTGTAATTCCGCCAACGACACCGACGACCAAAGGGGATGTAATCAGCTGTACGTTCAAACCATGTTATATCGAGCGGCTGTTCCATTTCCAACGCTGTCAACGCTGCCAACGCTGCCAACGCAAACTCGCTGATTGTCATACACCTCTACGCCGTGACATGCCTACAAACTACCAAACGAGAATTCTGTGCAACCACGATTTTGCACATTCAAAACATGTCAATCTATATAAGAAAGTTTAGTCGTCTTGCATAATATTATAACGCAGCATTACACCAAGAGCTCGGAAATTATGGAACGTTAGTTGCAAGAAAGATGTATCGCTGTTCGTGACAGCTACTTTGTTAGCGGTTTAAAACAATTTATAAAGTGATAAAACCGTATCGTTCATGCTTTTATTGGCTACAGAAAAACGCGCTCTTAAAGCATAGAGATGAACCCGTATGTTTGAGAATAGGTATCAATGCGATATCGTCGAACGGACTTGGAACACTGTGATCTGGACGCGATAGTGGCTTTTTGATAGCAAGAATCACATCTGGTTAAGTCGACTGTATATCAGCAGGTTACCGCAATGCGCCTAAGGTGTTAGAGAGACTTGGGGTGGCTGTTTACGGGGGTTGTATGAACCAACCACACGACACTGCGGGAACGCGGTGGGACAACAGATTGATGAGAACGACGACGCAGAGTGCATTTTGATGTATTTTCTTTTTCCTGTGTTGCGAATTTGGAATAAGAAAATGTATACTGCTAGCTATTGGTGTATAACTAGCACATAGCTTAACTGAAAAATGTCAAATAGTTTGACGTGTAGCCTATCAAACAGACCAACACAGACGTTAATACAAACATAGTTGAGTCTTGCGGCCGTTTCTATTGAGTGAACCAATAGCTCAGTAAAAAAACCACCTTCTAGGTACCTCCTTACACCCAAGGGTAATTCAGTTCGTAACAGAAACTAACTTTAATATAAACCAACCGGCAAAAGAAAAAGCAATACAACACTGATAAGTTTTAATTGAAGAGTAGTGAATCCAAATCAATTACATATAGTTCTTAAATACTAGTAATACACTTATTCATCGTTAGTCCTTAGAACTCAAAAGGCCATGTATCGACTTCATACTCGCTACCCGGAAAATAGTATTTGGCATAGTTTGCTTGTACATATAACTATGAGAAACGTGCCAAATTGGTTTTCACGAATTTTATTCGAACCTGTATGGTATATTATTATGGTTAGGCAGTTCCTTGTGGTTTAACACGATAACAGAGTTATTACAGTTTTCAGTACATTGTTTGCTTTTATCCCTTTTAACAATATTCCCTGTGGAATGTCGCGGTAGCAGCAGCAGCAGTGTTTGCTGACCGTGTGGTTAAGCCTATATTCTTGTAAAGCTGGTCGGGACTCGGCCTACGACTGCATATAAATCCCCTCCCCTGGGTCAATGTTTGCGTCCAATCTTCTGTTTTGGCCCTTTTATTAAACCAACTCATGCTAGTGTATAATTATATAATAACATCATATTTTGGGCATAAGCCCACAATTCTGTCAGGCCATAGCAGCAGTTTATATTATTTGGCTGTATCGTAGAACGTAACAGTATAGCTTGCACAATTAAAAAAAAAACAACCAAAAAGGGTTAAAGGTTCTATATTTGTGGAGACGAAACGTGGAAGCTGGTTTCCTTTGCAGACCGCTTTTTGTAAGCACTCGTAAAGGATATCTAATTCAACATTAGTATTCCATCGCCCGAGCTGCAAAAATATGTTCAGTTCAGTTTTTGTTTTTTATTTTAATCATGAAAGGATTTGAGACAAATTTTTAATTCACTGAAAAGAGTTGATCAGAGCGGGTTAAAATGGCTTCAGTTACAACGGATAGCACAGACTGAAATGCATACGATATCTGTATATGAAGCGGGCAATTTTAAACAAGTGGTTTCCCTTTTGATTTGCAACTTGTTCTAAACATCCGCGCAGTTCCGTGGATCTGATCGTGTATGAATATCTGTCGACCTGGCAGACAAACTCACTCGCTGCCTGCGCATTCGAGTTATAGTTACCACCGACTATCGATCCGTTCAGCGTGGCGGTGCAGTAAAAAGCCACTGGAAAATCTTCGAGAAGGCTTCCAAACCCCCAGAGAGGCTGCATATAAAATATGTTTATGCAGTCAACATAGCAATCGAAGTGTTGAGGAGAGAGGAGATTAACATGCCGTGGCGACGAAATCATTCACTAAATCAGATTATTGTACGTGTGGGGGGAAAGTGTGAATCTTTTTTTGGGGGTTTTACTAGCGGGATTTGGAACACCTCGAGCGGGAAAGTGAGAAAGTGAGCACGGTGCCAAACAGTTCGCGTTGTGATTTTTTGATTGTTATGATACAAGGGCTTTGAATTTGATTGACAGTGTGCCATATTTTTGTACTAAGAGAGAACGGCCATTCAGTAACTTGACAGGACATACGAAACTGTCAGTTTTCATAATAGTTGATATGTTTTGATGAACGAGAAAGAGAGAAAGTGTTTCTGTGAGCAAAACACCTGCTCCAAAGCTCCGTGTCCTAGGCTTTTGTATTTTAAAAGCAGAAGGAATCTTCTAAACGACGTCACTCCGAGAAGATCGTGACTCGGTTGGTCGCCGAATATTTCCGGCCGCGATGTCAACAGGATTACAATCAATACAACCTTATCGAAATTCACTGCAGCCTTTTCTTCGCGGACATGTCAATTTGCGGTCACCACATCGAAATGTTGAGTAAAGAAGAAAACATATTTCAGTCTGACGTTATGTGTGTCCAATATAAAGACCTGGTATTTCTGTATTTTATTCTTCTCGTGAAAAGCACTCCATTTAAAGTTCATCCGTTCGGTTGCCATGGTGATTTCTATTAGAGCAGTCTGGGTTTGAACTTTAGCGTGCGAAATAGAAAATAAACAACCATGGGTAGTTCAAAATTGTCCTGCAGAGGATGACCGTTCGAAATCATGGAATGCAAATCAGTTGATTGCTTGAATTCAATTTGAGAGATGTTTGTCAAATTCTAAAACTTCCGCTAGTACTGTCACCTCTTTCTCGTGAGAGTACAACTTCCATAACCACATAATCTGAATCTGGTGCACTCACTCGACACACAGCACAGCTATTCTCGTTCAATTTTTAGCTGTATGCATAATGGTTTCGTTTGCGGTATTTGATGAAACAAGTTTGTGCTTTGTTGTGCTCTGTTTAGTCGTTATAGTGTCTCAAACACACAACAGACAACTGCTTAAAAATTCAGCCTTTAAATAAAATACAAAATGCCTTTCTGTGAGCTAGCCCTTGGGTGTTTTATTTTTCATAAACTTGATGGAATTCTTATTCCTCTACCCTCGTTACTCAAGGAAAGCCTTCAAACTTCTCTAATTAGAAATTAATTAATATGGTTGATTATTCTAGCAAAGTGCTCTCAGCTAATGCCATCAAGAACAATTACGCGAAAACAAATCTCCTCCCGACTTAAAGCGACGGTAATCTTAATTCAAGCGAAGATCGGTTCAATGCAAGATCGGTTTTTGTTCAACGATGCGCCATTTAGTTTAAGGGCTCACTGATCCCACATTCCTGATCCCTACAGATAGTCATGTATTGCCATGACACCTGACAATGCTTAGATTTTTTTGTGTTAGGGGCCAGGAGGGTTAAAAATATAACATTCATTTTTCCTGAGCGCATTGCTTTTGTGTGATTGATTATGATCCACTTTCACGACGCACTCGACTCTTCACCTCTTGTGTCATTGGGCATGGCGTCGGTAAATGGTAGGGTGATAATGAAGGTGATGAACCTTAAAAGGAAGAGGGAAAAGCCAATGCCGGCACGTAGCCTACTCCTGTAAAAATTCGTCAAGGGGATACGTTCCATCCCAAGTATGGTACAACTCGAACAGCAGGATTCCTCCACGAATCCGTGCTGTCAAGAGGTTGATTTCACGAGTACCGTTCTGTACTAGCTTCAAACTCTTCGAACCTTTCTCTGAAAAGAACTAGATCTTGAAATGAAGGGTCACCCATCCAACTACTGACCCAGCGCAATATTTATTAACTTCGGTGAACTCACGTGAACCAGCGTATCCAACATGCAAAGCGTTCAGGGTTTCCTTTTTTTGATATTAAACAGTAAATGGTTGGTACACCACTGAAATGTTTTGTCCATGAGTTTTTCTCTTTGCGGTATGACTGAGCTTCTTAATGGGACACAGCTACATCTGGCCACCCTTCGTGGTTGGGTAATAAATTGACCCAATAAATTGACCTATGAACTCAAAAGCACTAGATTGTCAAACATATTTTATTAATATGCCACGAGACTCGTCGACATTTACCTAGTTAGCTGTACGTACAGTTCGGGTTAAATTTTAAGAATCTAATTTGTTTTTAATTTTCCCACTCTGTATTCCAGAAGTCTGCATGGTATTTATATTCACGAAGCCAGGGAAAGGAAAGGCTCATCGCATTTATGCTATAATGGCTATGTCGTTTAGTACTTGTCAAGACAAAATTGTAGATTGTAACAGTAAGTAACTTAGGGAAACATTAGAATGCATACATGGTTCCAGGAGTTAGGAAATGTAATGAGTTCACTTAGTCATAAATTTCCGCAAATTCGCGTTAATGTAAACTAGTTATGGTCTTGCACGCAATTTCACTTTCCTGCCTTAAAGAAATCAAGTTTCTTATTTGTACAACATATGGATATCTCTAGCTAATTATTTGTAACTTTGTCGCTGTAATCGCTAAGCTAACAATGAACTTGCAGTGCCTTTAAAGATGTTATAAGATGCAATTTCCATGTCCCTTTATCATAGTTTCCATGGGGAAGTTAAGCGTTGACCACTAGACTTCCAAGCAAAGTTCTCGCGACTAGCTCCAGTGTGACGGGAAATATTTTAGGATTTAAGAGATCGTATTTTCACTTTGATAAACAGTGTTTATCCTTTTAAACCTATGATGCATTGAGCATTATTTCACGATTAAGTGAAAGGGAAACAACCAGAAATATCCCCACAGACACGGAAATAGGTATTTTCGGAGATTTTAATGGTTTGATCAGGGAATATACTTAAATCACGAGTCCATGGTGGAACAAGTTCTTACTCCTCTTTTTCTTGTCGGGCACAATGCACTATGCTCATGTGCATGTTGCCCCTATAAGGTTGCACAATACAGAAGAGGTACCGGGTATGTCTAATTAACACAAGAGACTAACTACATCGTTGTTGTTTTGGTACTTTGCGAGCGTGTAAAAGAAGACACTGGCCAACAAGTTTGCTGCAAAGCCGCATATAACTTTGATGACCACAAACAAGCGGGTGGAGGTGCCAGGTCTACTGCCATAAGATTTACTGGCCGCAATGCGGACTGGGAATTATGCAAGTGGTCTTCATAAAGTTGTTGACATGCTTCCGTCTTTTCAGTCGCTAATCCCCCAAGGTGTGAGACAGACCAAGACTTTCGTGGTGTGCATCAAAGTTGCAACAAACGATTTTTTAAATATTACATTTTTAAGACTTATGTCTTCTGTCTAATTTCAGCACTAGTTTTCAAAAATTTACAATTTTTTTATTTATTTTTTTAATTACAAGACAGGAAGACAATACATTTTTAAAAAATCTCTTTAAGCTACAATATTGCAATTCGTCGTTTACGTCAAATTGCGAGTCTTTTTTATTCAACAAGCAATCATAATAAAGCCTAAACAGAAAACCACTAAAAAAATCAAACCCATCGTGAGAAAAAATCGCGTCGCCGAAACTCGCGAGTGGAAAACCAACTGTTAGAGGTAGTGTAATACCCATGGCGCATATAGAGGTGTATTTTTTGCTTGAAATTCAAATTGCTGCAATTTTTTCATGAACCTATGGTTCCCTCGAGGGAAACGGAATTCATGTGTTGCGGAAACGTTTTTTAGCCTCAATTCGCAATAATTGTATATTCACAAAGCTGAATCGCGCGACTGTTAATAATTATTAAGTAAGCCATACATAATAGCTATCGAGGGATTGCTTTTACAAAGCAAACACGTTTGTTTAATGCAATATACAGACATGGTTATGAATTTTCAGTGACTAAAAAAACTGCTATTTGCAATTTCGCGACCGCAGTCGGATTTTGCAGATGTATATATTCTGCACTTCTCACTTTGCAGGCCATTAATGATTGATTCAGTGCGTGCATTGTTTGTTCACCGAGTGATTGTCCGGTGCAGTGAGTATTGTCCTAATGAGTCGCTGGGCGCGGACGTCAATTTATCGGTTTGGGGTGTCACGAGGTGGGTGAACGATGGGTAGGTGGGTGGGTGGAAAGGGGGTGGCTGATGGTTCAGCTGCAGATGAAACATTGGTTCGTAAAGCTGGCATCCGATATCCGTAAAATATCGACATACGGATTTACGGTGTTTGGTTATTACAATCACATGTTAACAGATTTGAGAGTGACAATATAAAACTTTAATTATTCCTGGTGCAAGAGAATATGGATTTAGATGAGAAAATATAAAAAATATTGTTAACATTGTGATTACTGTTATTCTAAGTTATTGTACTGTGCTATTATGAATGCTCAGAGGGGTTCAACTTGCCATTTAAAAAAAGGAAAACGAAAATGAACAAACACAATATGCAGTTTTTCTCGGTTTTTAATGCGCGGCGAATACTTTGTTCTGTAAATGAAAAGTGTGCAAAGAGGTTTTCCTCTTGAAAACATAGAACTCTTTTCAATCTTCACGACCAAATATTTTTTCTCAAACGTCTGTGTCTAGCAATTCGACACGCGTTCTCTTTTGACATGCAAATTTGCCGGAGGAAGGTAATAAATCCGACGCACATCAAATCCCTGCCATGCTTGCAATTAAGCAAACATTTCTGTAGTTAAATGAAAACGCAAAGAGCAAACTTCACTCAGACTGTTCCCACAACCAAACAGAATAATTATA